>VYXB01004701.1:0-170076 GCA_013397135.1 Pachyramphus minor
TGGAGCCACCGAAACACCCCACAAGTGACTCAGTCGTTTTCCTTCATCGGCCCCGCTCCGGGCGCACTCCCCAACCCCGGGCACGTAACAGGTACCGGGACCCCCGGGCAGGGCCGGGCAGGGCTCGGCGAGCGTCAGTCCCGGCTGCTGCGGGGCTGGGGCCGCCCCCGCCGCTCCGTGCTGCCCGCGCCCGGGAGGATGGTTCTGAGCCAGCCCCGCTCCCCGCCCGGCCGGGCCCCGTAGCTGCCAGAGCCTGCACCCCAACAGCCCCGAGCCTCAACCACAGCACTGTTCCCCAACAGTCCTGCTCCTGAACAGCCCTGCCCTCCAACAGTCCTGGTCTCCAATAAGTCCTGCTTCCCAACAGCCCTGCACCTCAACAGTCCTGCTCCATAACCGTGCCTGGTTCTGCTCCCCACCAGCCCTGCTCCCCAACCCCAACTAGTCCCATTTCCCAACCTCTCCAGCCCTGCTCTCCAGCCCTGCCTGGTCCCATTCCCCAGTCCCAGCAGCCCTGCTTCCCAACCCTGCCTGGCCCTGCTCCCTGTTAGAGCGGGCTCCCCAGCTCTGCTGGCTTTGTTCCCTCCCAGCTTTGCCCATCAGTCCTACACCCCACTGGTCCCACTCTCTGCTGTGCTCCCCACCAGGCCCCGCACCCCAACCCTGCTCCTGCTCCCTGCTCCCACCGGGCTGTGCTCCCTGACCCTGCCAGCAGGACAACATGCTCCCAAGCGGCTCTCGGCGTAAAAGTTAAGGTTTACATAAGCGGATACAGTGAATCATAAAATCTCCCCATGAATGTAACTGCTTCTCATAATGCTGGTGACATATGCTTACTCCATAAATCTGTCAAAGTTAATGGATTCAGCATTTCTAATGGCACTGGCTGAGCAGGTAACAGTGACATCAGAGGTCAGGATTGTTAAGATACACACTCAGTGAAGGATCTGCTCTATAGCACACATGCTGTAGCTCCAGACGTGCACCCCTGCCTTCCCCATCAAACACTCATGCCTACGGGGGAACCACACTTTCTGCTGGTATCTGCCTTCCTAAGGACACATCCCCTCCATCATTCACCATAAAGCAATGGACATCACTGGATAGAGACTGTACACTAAATATTGAAAATAAATGCTTCCAAAGAGTAATTCGGCAATAAACTTGGCACAGACATGTTTTAAAGATTCGGTAAATGCAAATCTTTTTGGCATTGAAAGTTAATGGTGTTTTTTCTGTATTCACAGAGCTCCAAACATGGCAAGTCATTTCATTCCTGCATACCTCTGTGTTGCATGTATTAAAAAGCAGGTGGAAATGGCCAAAACACACAGAACTCGGTGTGTTTTCCTTTTTAACAGGCATATTTTCTATCACCTACTTTATCATGTAAATTAGTTGACCTGGAAAGACTCAAATTCCTTGTTACAGAAAATGTTTAGATCAATAAAACTAAACAGGCTAAATCATGAGTTTGGGAATAGGAAAAAAAAAAACAACATGTCAGACAAACTGTAGACTATATGTTTAAATACTGAACCATACTGCATTAAGTTCCTGCATTCTCCTGCTCAGAGACTTCTCAGGAAGAAGAACCACAGCATTTGTGCATTCCTGAGGAGGAGAAGGAACAGGTTCACAGACACTGTGGCACAAGACCCTAATATTACTCTTTTGGGGGATTTCCAGCCTTTTGGGATTTCCAAGGGCTGGAGTTGTCTGACACGCTGCTCTTGTCACTTTGCTTCAATCTTCACCTCCAAACGAACCATCAGGACAAAGCAAGATCAAGAACAGAAATTTACACTTGATATTGAAGGATTTGTGTTCCCCAGAGCTGACAAATGGTTCAGGAGATTCCCTTACTTTGTAATATGAGTTTATGTAATAAAAGAAAAAAAGCAAACAAACTAAAGAAAGCTATTACGTACTAAGGAGATCAATGTAAATTAGGAAACTTCAAGGCTTAGGTAAAGAGCAAGAAGGTTTGGCTCTAAATGCTTTATATTTATTTTTGGTTTTCAGAAGATGAGGCATATAGAGTGAATATTTAATACATTTGCAATGTTTTTCAGCATTTTTAGCAGAGTGTATCAGGATACTCATGCAGAAGGACCCTCCTTCCTTCTGTTTCTTCCTTTCTGCTTCATTCCAGTGAGGCTGTTGTGAACAGTGGGGGTCCCTTGAGGCTTCAGACTGGTTTAGTCATGTAAAATACGAGCATTATCATTTGCCTGTGCCTTTTTATCAAAAACATTTAGAGGCCAATAGATTAATGATTTAAATACAGAGGAAAATTTCCACTTAAAATATCTCATTTCAATAGCAAAGTCACACTAAAGTGAGAGCAAACAGTTCTTGCGAAATACCATGTTAAGGGGCAAAAAGGGGTGAGTTCTGCTGCCTGTTCCAGTCTAGGAGAAGTGGATTTCCATATGAAAGCACCGTAAACATTTTATTTCAGAACTTGCTTTTTTTTTTCTGACACTGGCCAGCCTGCCCACAGCTCCCTCTGAGTCTTGGGACCCAGGAGAGAGGCACCACCTGCATCCCTGGGTAGCCCTTCTTAGGTGTCTTTTGGTTTCGACTTTTCCAAATATTTATTTATTTTCACTCATTTTCTTAAGCAAACGAGACTGGTGAAATGGTGCTCTGAAGATGTGTAAGTGCCTTCCAGCTTCTCCTCCCTCCCTGCCCTCCGTGGTCATCGGTCAGTCATTTCTGAACCTGCTGCTGATTTTGGCTCCAGTTGTTTGGTCAGCAAGTACGTCACAGATACCACATTCCCACCCATTTCAAGAAATTAGACAGTCAGGCAGAAGAATAGACACTATCCTCCTTGACAGCAGGAAGAGAGCCCAAGTTCACCCTTCTTAGAAACTCTATAACTGTCCCCCAAAGCCACCAAGTGACGCAGTTCGAGACAATCAACCCGGAAACCCCAATTCTTATCAAGCCAGCCTGGCTAGGGCAGCTCCACTAACTCTCTGTTTGTTAACTTGTTGTGGCTATTTACAAATAAACTGTGAAAGCACAGGCTAGGATTCCACTCATAAGGCTAAGTAGTTGACACTTTTTTCAAAACAGGATGCAGAATTAAAATACATATTCCAAGTCCCTGGGAAATGTTGTAAAATACACAGCTACCTGAAAATAACAGGCAGGCATAATAATAACAGACTAGTTAGAAGCTGCTCTTCTACAAATGTAAAAATTTTGTATGGAAATGATCTTAAAAGGGAATAACGAACATTTTCTAGCTTTCTTAGTATTTAATATTCATGGATATCATAGAATGGTTTCGGTTGGAAGGTACTTTAAAGCTCATCTTGTTCCAACCCCCCGCTATGGGCAGGAACACCTTCCACTAGACTAGGTTGCTCCAAGCCCCGTCCAAACTCGCCAAGACTTCCTTCCCACTATCTCATCTAACCCTGCCCTCTGGCAGTGGGAAGCCATTTCCCCTTGTCCTGTTCTTCCAGGCCCTCATCCAAAGTCCCTCTCCAGCTCTCCTGGAGCCCCTTTAGGCACTGGAAGGGGCTCTAAGGTCTCCCTGGATCCTTCTCTTCTCCAGGCTGAACACTCCTAGCTCTCCCAGCCTGGCTCCAGAGCAGAGGACAAAGATGAAGTGCCCTGGGATTCTCTCACCGAGTGGCATCTGTGTTGCTACAGTGATTCACATAAACAGTAAACAGAAGTTTAGATGCTACATGACATGTTCTTTCCCTGAATCCAACGTGAGCATCACACTGACATCAGCAGTGCAATGGCCTCTGCCAGAAACACTCCTAAACCTTCTCCACTCGCAGACTTTGATAACCTTCCTGGTACAGCTGAGGCACATGGTCACTTACGGAAACAGTCCTGCGATTTCTGGATATGGTCTCCTGGAACCCTACATGACGCCTCTTCAAGTGTATCACATTTCAGTTTATATTTGGGTGTTGCATAACCAAGCCCTAACCCCTAAAGTTATAACTGTTGTTTTGTCATTTTTTTCTGGGGCCTTACCATGAAATCATTTCTGAGACAGAATACGGAACTAAGTAATGAAAGGAGGTAGTTTCAGTTTTTAAATGGTGTTTGTGCAGGCCTTTTGATCATGGTGGCAATCTAGCAGGAACTGAGGTGACATTTCATCACAAGACTTGACTGGCTGCCAGTCCGTGTGAGGGCAGACTGGCTGGTCCTTCAGAAGCAGCACAACACTTCATGTTCTCCACTGGCACTCGGAATGCTCTGCTGTACTGAAATGCAACTCAGTTATGTGCCAGTATTTTGCAACAACTGCATTTTTGGTATTTTTTGCCATCTATTTCTTTTTCAGCTCTGTAAGGTGATGGAAAACACAGCATCTCTCACTAGGGAAGTGACTTAGCAGCCCGTTTTTAGAAGCTTTTTGCCATTTACTGACTTGTCTGTTCTCTTGTTTTTCTCTCACAGTCATGTAGGTTGGAAAAGCCTTTAAGATCATCGAGTCCAACCCTTTCCCCAGCACTGCCATGGCCACCACTAACCCATGTCCCCAATTGCCACATTCACAGGGATTTTAAATCCCTCCAGGGATAGGGACTCCACCACCTCCGTGGGCAGCTGTGCCAGGGCTAGACAACCCTTTCCATGAAGAAATTCCTTCTCATGTCCAACCTGAACCTCCCCTGGCACAGTTTGAGGTTGTTTCCTCTCATCCTGTCCCTTGTTCCCTGGGAGCAGAGCCCGACCCCCACCTGGCTCCACCCTCCTGTCAGGGAGTTGCAGAGAGCCAGAAGGTCCCCCCTGAGCCTCCTTTTCTCCAGGCTGAGCCCCCCCCAGCTCCCTCAGCTGCTCCTGGTGCTCCAGACCCTTCCCCAGTTCTGCCCTCTCCTCTGGATATGCTCTAGCCCAACCCCACAGTGTCTTTCTCGTGAAGGGCCCAACACTGACCCCATGATTTGAGGCGTGGTCTCACCAGTGCTCAGTAAAAATGGAAAGAGTAAGAGCTGTTAATGAATATGAACTTGAGGCTTTTTTCTTCTTGAATATTTGGGAAGTGAACGGCTTTGGAGATCATCCTCTTTTCTGTGAGTAGTTCAGTACAAGAGCAAACACACACTTCATCAGGAGGCCCATGAAGTGTTGCAGATGGGAAGGGGGGTTAATATGACAAACTCTTGCCCAACACTCTCCCACCAAACTCATCTGTGTCATCCTTCTCCCAACTCAGAGCCGGCCAGGAAATCTCTGAGCACGAGGGCAATGTTATCTGCAGCTTCAGCCTGGTTCCTCTCTTATCCCACAAACTCACTGTCCCCATCCGGTGACCAAATGCCACAAGCCCCATGTGGCAGCACGGTGGGATGGTGGGGCAGAGACTCCAGCCCCCAAGCTGTGGGAGGGAATGATGGCTTTGCCCTCAACAGGAGATGACCCAAGTTAGGAAACATTTTGAAACTAGATCCAAATGCCCAAATTTAAAGTGGGGTTTCTTTTCTCTCTCCTGATTCCCTCATGATTGTCTCTTGCCATCCCAGTCCTTCTAAGTAAAGACTTTAAGACATGCCATGTCTTGCTTCTGGCAGAAAGTGTAACGGCTAAAAAGTTTCATAAGTTTTAAGAGTTGTCAAAATACCACATCTCAAACAAGTAAGTCAAAAAAATTGGAGAGGAGTTGCAATTCTCTTTGCTCAACAGAACACTGCAGGTGACAAATACGTAAGCTTTCCATGATCTAGGAAGTTACTATTCCCAAGCGGATTCAATATTGGGAACAGATTGTCCAGTTTGGTGGATGAGAAATTTTGAATACAAATATTTGCTAATATATTTACAAACTCGTCTCTCCTCAACTCTTAAAGATCAAATTATGGACTGACTGTACTGGTAAAAAACTTAACTTCTAATTCTGCAAGGAGGGGGAACAGTTACTTCTAATGGATCACAACTTTCCTTGTAAACCTTAGGCATGTGGAGTTTAAGACTTAAAAAACCCTCCAATAGTCTCTGTCAAAAAGGGCTGATGAAAAATTCCAAGGGAAACTTTTACAAGGAAGACTAAAAGCAAGGCACTGCAGGACTAAAAGCAAGGCACTGCAGGACTAAAAGCAAGGCACTGCAGCTTCCAGCAGTGTTCCAAACTTTATCCACCCTATTCCACATGCACAGCCACTTCTTCACAGTGCCAGTAAGGCATCTTCTGAGTTATTTATTTTCATTGCATCCTGGCTGCAATAAATGGTGACTACTTATAAAGTTCTTCAGCATTTGGGGCTGTCCTTCCCACTCCATACAGCCAGCCTGCCTTCGGAGCAGGAGTTTGGCTGAGACTCCAGGGTTGGCCACTGAGGTCACCAAAGGCATTTTCCAGTGATTCCAACAGATTTAATAAAATACATTATCCCTCTATCGTAACCCTATCTCAACAACAATTCAGACTCAGGATCAAATATGTTCATTTAAAAGGAAAATTAATGTGAGCAGTTGCTCATTTTGCCTTGGAAAGGCTTTGATTCTGGATCTGTTCCCAAATCCAGTGTGTACAAAGTGGCAATAGGCAGGCACTGAAATGTTCCCCTCAATGTTGAAAAACTGATAAGATGCAACAAAACCTGAAGCAAATTAACACTCATAAGAAACAAAAGATGAAAATATAAATACTACAGGAGAAAATGCTTCCTACCCCTCACCAGTGACAGGGAATTAGGTCAATAATGAGCGGATTTGGTGACTGAGCTTCACCACCACTCTTAGGTGAGCTGGGGCTTTTGGAGTCCTCATGTCCTTGTATAGGAACATGTAAATGTTCATCCTGATGCATGAAGCCACTTGCAGGCACTGAAAACTATGCTTTAGGAAATGTCTGGCAGGAAGCTCCCAGGCTCCCAACTGGAAAATACATTAAGAGTGCAATTTTAAAATGTACCTAATTCTCATGTGAAGCCAAAAGACTCAGCATTAAGGACTCAGCATAGAGGACTAAGCCCAGAATTACCATTTATCAGAGGACCTGAACACAACCCATTTCTAATGATACTATATTTATTCTAGATTATCATAATTGTTGTCATTATTAGGGATGACAAAAAAGATTGAGAAGGTAGATCCTCTAGTTAATCATGGGAATGGTAGATTATTATTTGGTGAGTGGATAGATATTATTAAAGTCACTGAAGGCTTCATTTATGTTTCTTACTCCTTGACTACTCCTGACTAGAGCTTGTGTCTAAGGAAGGTGGCAGAAGCCCTCTCTGTGGGAGCCTCACATCCCAAATGATCCATCAGCTGAACCCACCTGTGCTTCAGCTGAGACTTGCTTGAACTTCAATCCTGATGAAGGTTGGAAGAGAGAAAAGGGAAGGAGAAAGAAGGAGAAGGGGAAGAAGAAAGAGGAGAAGAAGGAGAAAAAGGAAGAGAAGGAGAAAAAGGAAGAGAAGGAAAAGGAGAAGAAGAAGAAGGAATAGTGGTCTGCATGATTTAACACGGCACCCATGTGGTCCTGACTTAGATAAAAGGACCACAGATCCAGATGGCTGAAGGTGCTCCCTGCCTTTCAACAACAGAAAATGGCTATTTTAACCTCAGAAAGCAAGATTCATTATAACCAATATTGCCCTGCAGTAATTATCAGCCAGTGTGTAGCATCACTCCAAAACCCAGGAGCATGTTCAGCAAAACAGGTTTATCAACACAGGACATGCCAAAACTTGATAGAATAGGGCCTTGTGCAGGCTGTCAGCCATTTACCCTTTGCCTTCCCTAATGGATCTGTGGTTGCTTACAGATCGTGTGGACATGTTTACATATTTATCCTTGACAATGCCAAGGGAATAACTGACATCAAATGATTTATTTGTTTAATGTATCCTGTTAGTGCATTCATGACTACCCATGAGCAGAGAGCTATTTCCTTGAGTTAAACCATTGTTCTAACAGATCCAGCAAAGAGATCTGAGAAAACTGTTCTATAGATGGGTTTGAAAATGCACAGGAAACAAAATCAAAGGCACAGAGCACAACAGCCAGGATTCACTTAAAATCTGTAATGAAAAAGCCT
Organism: Pachyramphus minor; assembly: GCA_013397135.1. Taxonomy (NCBI): domain Eukaryota; kingdom Metazoa; phylum Chordata; class Aves; order Passeriformes; family Tyrannidae; genus Pachyramphus; species Pachyramphus minor. Next base: position 8,030 of record VYXB01004701.1, read on the forward strand.
AAGTCTGATAGTACCAGCTCACAAACTGCAAGCACTGAAAAAACCCTGTATCCTGTAATTACAGGTTTCTTTTATAGATCTCCCGTGCATCTTTCAATATTCAGGGAGTCTATGGAACAGATTTCCAATTTCTTTTTCAAGCACAAAAGCTTCTAAAAGAAGGTGTTATTTGAAAGCAAAATGTATCCAGCAGAACCACCCAATGCCACACGTGCTGGCAACGCTGCCAGAGCCCGAACATGTTCCCTCTTGTAGGTCTACGGACACTTGCGCACTCCCAGTCCGCTGGACCGCAGGGCTGGAATTAGGAGTAATCTAAAATCATGGGAACACCAGAGCATTTAGATGCACTTCCCCTCCTCCCCACCACTTCATTGTGTGCAGTGAAACTAATTATATCTTTTGCAAAGATAAGTGCAGATGTGCTAAGAAAGGCACAAAGCCCCGGCACCCGCGGAACAGGTGGAGCCAGTCTGTTCTTGAGCAATTCCCGAACAAATGGACAAGCCTGCCCTTCTCCCCTTGCCCCATCATATTTTTGGGACTCTGGTCCGACCAGTAACTCTAGCTGCCCCCTCTCACATTTCTCACACCTGCAGCCTTCATCTAGCAGGGGAGGTGGGAGTAAGAGCAAAGGGTTCTTGCTGGGTGCTCGGCACAGTGGGCACCGGGAGAGCTGTGGAGTGGGGCCAGCGGGAGCCAGAGCGCAGCAGGAGATGGGCTGGCTGCAGCCAGAATGGGCACGGGCACTGCATGCAAATGAACAAGGGGCTGGCTCAAAGTAACACTTCGAACAAAAAAACACTTTAGAAATGTAGGGTTTTCTTGTTACCCAGTGCTGATAGATGAAATGTGGTCAGAAAGGCCTGCGAATGAAATCCCCGTGGAGGGAGGTGACAGGATTAACTGGCAAAGCCACTGGTAGGGGTACACTGAGGAGGTGGCACTGGAGAAGATCCAGCTGTGGGGGAACACGGACAAAATCCTAACAGGGGCTCAAAAGCAGCAGAAACAATGGAGCCTGTATTCAGGCTACATTCAGAGATGACAGAGAAAGATAGAGACAAAAAAATGAAGTGAAAGCTTTCTACTGCTAATTGCGAAAAATGCCAGGAAATGAGTGAGATTGTGCTGCCAGGAATGTGTGAGACTGAAATTGGTGATGAGAGTGTTTGACAGGCACTACAGCCTTTGGCAAAATACAGCCAAGATTCGGGGGGCATTTTTCATTTCTGCTTTTATTTTCAAAACAAGGAGCAGGAGAAATAAACTCTTGTGTTGCACCGCTGAGGAGCCTGGCATTTTAAGTTCCCTAATTAAAGACAGGTCCTTTCTGGGACACACCATTTCAGCTGCCCAGAAAGGCTGCTGGGAAAATTCAGTCCCAAGTAAAACGGCTCCAAAACTGCTGAAAACGTCAAGGCAGTGATTAAACCAGCATTCGCCAAGAACACCGAGGACACATCCAGGTTCAAACTGGAAGACTCTGGGGAGAAAGCAGAGATGCCTTACCAAGTGAAGGCAGAGGGACTGTGGAAAGCAGGATGAAAGGGAGAAAGAAAAACCTCCTGTCTGCAGGGAATGACACAAAACCAAAGGACTTCACGCCATCCCAAGAAGGAAGAAGGCAGAGCTCATGTCTCCGTCGAGGCAGAGGCTGCCGGTGACGGGAGGAATGCCTGCAGCGTGACTCGGCTGCGACGTGAAGAGCAGCAGACGTCTGCGAGTCACCCCAGTGCCATAGTAGCAGTGATGTTTCTGAGTCAACACCAACCAGCCCCGAGCCAGCTGCGGTGTAACCTGAGCACCCCCGATTGCAGATTGCAGCCAGGAGAAATGTCACTGCGGTGGGGGGGCCCATCGCAGCTATCTTTAGCCATCTCAAAGTTAATCACCTAAGCTCCCCGCACAGTCAGTGGAAAGTGGCTGGGACCTCCAAGGGGTGATCCTGGTCTATTCTCAGCGCACTGCTGTGATGGGCTGAATCACTCCCCCCGGAGGTGCCTGTCACTCTCCACTAACTGCAGAAAGCACCTCTCTACCCCAGTCATAGGAACTTGCTGGTAGGGACCTCTGGAGGTCACCTGCACTCCCACAGGTGCAGGACGATACCCAGCTAATCATCAGCACCACCAGTTCTCAAGTAGCTGTAGGGCACTGTTAGATACCCCACACACTCCCTGTCATCAGCCCCCAGCTGGACATGCAGCCTTCATCACCATCCTTGGAGCCCGGTGGTCCAGCAATATCCAGCCCTGTCAACAGCCCGTCTGTTTGGCAATGCCACTTCACTGCCATGTGGGAATGCTGAGAGAAATGGTGCCAAAGTGTTTACTAAAGCAGGTACACCCACCCATAGCCCTCCATGTCCCCACAGCCAGGCCATCCCCACAGCCCTTGGAGGAGGAGGTTGGAGCTTTCAAGCACAATTTGCCCTTGGAAAATCTGCATCTACCATTCCTTGACTTTCTTGTCCTCCGTGTGTTTGGAGACAGACTCCAGTGGACACCCTTAGTGACCTCTTCAGTGATAAGAAGAGTCTGACTAGTTCCCCAGATTCCCTTCACCTTTCTCAAAGACGGACCTTTTTCCTGTTGACACAGATCTTCCCAAGCACCACAATTTTCCTGAATGACACATATTGACCTTACAGTCATATGACCCAGCTTTTCCAGCCTGAATCTTGTCTAGTGCTATAGACCTGAACACATTAACCTCCTCTAGGTCACCCCTAACCCACTGTCCCCTCACTGCCCTCCATCCCTCTCCTTCCCAAGCAGGCTGGAGGGTCACCAGGGCCTGGGTGAGGATTTAGTGAAGACTGAGAACAGTGAGTACTTTGGCCTTTCGAGTTGTCACAAGGCTGTTTCATCCACAGATCAAGACTTTTTTCTGAACTTTCTTTCCCTACTCCATGCCCATGTTGGAGTCCCCTCACTAGTCACAGCTCCATCAGCCTTTGGTCAGATCAACTCACCCCACATGCCCAAACACTTTCCCATGCCTCCCTTGCTCCCAGTCCTTCTCACTCTTTGCCTGCTCTTTTTTGCTCTTCTACTCACTAAGAAGCTCCTCACTTCACCAAGTTGGCTTCTGCTGAAATTCCTGATCTTCCTGCACAACAGGATAGTTTGCTCCTGAGCTCACAATTTGTTTTCTTCAAAAAGCAGCCATCACTTAAGATTGGTCTATAATTTTTAGGTGGCTGAAGTGGGGTGAAATTAATCTTATGACAATGACAGAGTCTTGAGACCAAGCAGTAATGGAAGCCCTCAGCAGCAAACAGAGGAGTTTGTGCAGAGCCCTCGTGCTGGCCAGTCTGTCCCCTCCCAGTTTGCTTTGATCCCAGTTCCTATAACGTACCCCAAGGTGAGCGGCAAGAGATCAGTCACGGGGGGCCAGCTACTGTTTTAAAGCAAAAATGAAGCTTTTCAAGGAAGCTCATACCAAGAGGTCACCCTGGAGCCAGAGCCAAGCCCTGATGAAACCAGTTAAGGCAGAACTGGACAAACCTGCAGAAGTCCTGATTGTACCCACCAGCACTGGTTGGGGTGGATCACCACCCAGGTCATGAGAATCAGGTCACTAAGGACTGCCAGGGGCTGTCAACTCACTGAACAGCCCACTGACTGTTAGCAGGAACCAGGCAATTGCTCAGCAATTAGTGCAGGGCAGAGTGATTGTGGTTGATTATCTCCAGAGCTGGACAAGGCACTCAGTTTTGCCAGGCTTTGTGGGAATGGCTGTGGCTGCCCACAAGCAGCAATTCCCAGCACAATCAGGCCTCCAAGGGCAGCAGTCTGTGTTCCCTGGCACCAGGAGTGCCAACAGCATAGTTCCTTCTATGAGAGGATAGTTGCATGGGATGCTCCTTCTAGGAGAGGAGGATGACATGGCAGAGACGAGCAACAGCCAGATGCCCATCTGGGATAACCCCAGCTAAGCACTACCCCCACAGACACCGTAAAAACAGACTGAAAAAGAGCAAAGAAAACAGGGAGATGATGCTACTCAAGTATTGCCTTGCAAAGAACTGGATTTCCCAAATGTTGCTCAGATGAGAGCCTCAGTGGGCATTGCAGCAGAGCACAGAAGATGTTTCAGCATAAATCTTTGTTCCCACAGAATAAATAATACTAATATCTCTCTTCAACTGAGATAGAGCATCAAAAACACTTGGAAAGGACTAGCTAATAAAAAGTCAGCTAATAAAAACTAAAAAAGCACTCTTACATCTATTTTGTGAGTTTCCATGTGTCTGATTACATTCTACATCACCTTTGAAGACTAAAGTACAGAGATGAAAGATGCAGATTCCCAAAGCAGAGTTAACACTGCACCTTTTGCATGACAATGAGGTGCAAAAATGAGGTGTAAACACTAAGAACACCTTAAGGTGGCTGATAGAAGCTTATGAGCTTCCCAGAGAGGTAATTTCTGATCTGGAGATAAGCCTAAAGGTTTAATCTGAAATGCTAAGGAGGAGGAAAACTGGAGAAGTTCTGAGGAAGGATTTAGATTGGAGATACCATCTCCTGTAGGGTGGGATGGAGTGTTTTACCACAAGGCAGTTGCCGTTTCCCAGTGTTTCCCAGTGTGCTTCCCCCCATGGCAGCCACGTGCAGGGAACAATGCAGGGAGCTGCCACAAATCAGAAGGGTAAGTGACAGTGCTTTTATGGTGCCAAATGGAAGTAACAAAATGCAGGAAGCATCCTGTCAGATGTCACTTAGCAGCGATATCACGGGGGAATCTGGGAATGGGATTTGGCTGCATAGTAGGAATTCCTCTGTCCACAGAGAGGGAGAAACAGAAATGGCAAGAAGGGCAGAATCTAATCTTGGCCTGTCGAATGAACGGGAAAGATTCCTCAGTTCCAACGTTATCTCAGGGAGCAAACATAAGGTTTGCACATTATTGTTTTACTGACCAGGCTTGATTCCTTATTGTCCTGTAGGATTCTTGCCTTAATCACAAGACAGGAGGAAAAATACAATGCAAGAGACTTCTTCTCCTACAAAGGGTCTGATAAAGAGCGTAGAAGACGGACAGTGCACACAAATGAGAGATCTGCAAGGAGAACACTGAAAATGATTTGTCAGATGATGCTTTGTGAGGAAATAAACACACGCTTTGAACACATTTCTGAAGACAGATCATGATTTCCAAAGTCATGGTGAATTTTTAAATTAAGTGAATCCCCATCACACCTTTACTCAACATGTTCTCAAAGTGCAATGAAAACAGCCCAGAGAGCTGGGATGGCGATGTCCATTGTCTTGGGTGGGCTGCAGAAGGAAGCAAGAGCTGAGTCTAAGGATTGTAAATCCCAACCCCAATTTCCTGCAAATCACAGGGTACCTGGACTGTGGTTTTGTTTCTCTAACTAAACAAAGCCAGGCTGGGTCACAGCAAGAACATTTTATTGTGTGAGTAGAAGTGTTTTCTTCCTGAGCGCATGTGAATGCACGAGTGCGAGAAAGACATAGAAAAACCAGGATATGATTATGAAATGACCCAGCTATCCACCTAGGATTTACCTGTGCCACGCCGGGCATTATCTCCTTTCAGACATGTGGCCTGGCTCCGAGAGGGCTAGGGAGCTTCCACGTGCAGGGAAACCAACTTGGATCCTGGAAGCAACATCCTTGTGCTAACAAGGCACTCCACCTAAACTAATTAGCCCTGCCTTTCAACAGGCTTAATTAGGTGGGGCACCATCCTGTGCTGTTGTGGCTAGACAGCTTCCGGTTCTGCAGCTGGCTCATCCACAGCCCATCCAAGGACTGACTCCTGCACAGCGCTACTGGTGCCAGGCTGCGATGCTGGAGCCGGAGCTCTGCTCGCGTCAGGCCCCAGAGCCACTTAGTGCTCAACCCCAGCTCTCTCTGTGCACTTCTCTATGCAGAACCACGTGCCTGCGCCTCTGCTGCTGCACCAAAAACTCCTTCCGAAACCGTGAGCTGACTTTCACAACAGGCCTGAGACATGGGAGGAACTCCCCAGACAGACCACAGCAACGATTTTAATTCAACAAGAGGAAAAAACAACCCCAAAGCATGAAAGGTGCAAAGCACTGACTGTGTCACGGCTTCACAAGAGCTTTGAGAACCACAAGTAAGCAGGTCTGCTCTGGGATCTGCCTCAGAATCCAGGTGTTACTTTCATCCACATGCCTATCTGGAGCCATTAAATCAGGTTTTGAACCGGGTTAACTTGGAGATAATAAAACTTATGGTCTAAATAGCCTGTCAAGAGTGAAAGTCCCTTGTGGTGAAACAAATACTGGAGTAGGAAATGGAAGAGGAACCTCAGGGATGAATCCTGGAAGTTCAAAGCATGATGCCGATCTACCTGAAAAGCTCCACTTGGCCACTGGCATTAGATGTAGAGACAAAGTTTATTAACAATCTTTAGCTCTCCATGAGGAAAATTATTCAGAAATGTTAAACAAGGGTCAGAACAAGGTCACTTATGTCACCACAGCCATGTAGAACAGGACACTGGTAAAATGTTAGACCTGTTTAAATCAGCTTCCTTGGCTCCTGGGAAGGTTAAAACGTCACAACTTAACACAAAATTGTCCTACATTTCCTCTCAATTTAATTTCCTGAAGTTCTTCAAAATCAAAGTTAAGAATGTGGTTCCTGGAAGCAGCCCACCCATAATCCATAGGAATTCTTTAAGACACATATCATCCTTTGTGCCTGCAGACATGGAAAGACAGGACATAGAGTCATCCCTTATGTTTTGAGCCACCATGCCAGCTATTTAAATTATATTAATTATAAAATAGAATTAAATGGTGTTTTTCATGGCTAAATGTAATTACTTGAAAGCATTATCCTTTAGGATGGAAGCTTAAAAAACTGATTTAGTTTGGAATTTTAATCTGTTTTCCTACAATAGATATTTTACGTACCCAAGGGGTAAATGTCAACCTCACCAATTTACCTCATTTGAACTTTCTGCCCTTATTTTGCCTCTCAAAGAAATGACTGGGACTGTCATCCCACAGCTGAAACCCAGAGATATTTGCCCTGAGCAGAGTCACTCAAGAATGCAGCAGGTTGCAAAAAATGGCCTGTTTTGACATATTTGGTTGTGGAGTGATACTGTGAGTAAGCCCTATCGACTGATCTGCGATTGCACCGCAGGACACTGTGGGAAGTCAGAGTGTTGCTCACTGTGGATCACAGAGCAGAACCAGTAGAAAGAGCTTGAATTATCTCAGAGCACAGGCAATTAAAAAAGCTGTTTCTTAATTCATGACCCTCTTTTGAAAATGCAGAATGTTTCACATGTGAAGCCAGTGACCAGAGAGCTCTGTGGTAGCACCCCAAGACATGTGGATTCACTTTTTGTACGTCCACATGCTGTAGCTCTGGGCACTCAGAGTGAGCCTCGAGTCACAGAACTCCAACTCCTGAGGCCTGCAGTAGCTGACAGCAGAGCTAAAACACCCCCTGTGCTAATCATCTGTATTAATCTCCCTTAGCACAACTTCAGCTGTTCATGCTGTGACTCACTGTGCTTTATGTTTACCAAAGTGCACGTACAGCCTTTTAGAATAATCTGTTTAAAATCACACAGTGAGTCCCACGGGGAACAGGGTGGGGAGGAAGAGGGAGATGTCAGGATCCTACAAACCAGCATCATTTGTTTTGACAGCTTTTAATATTCCATATTAATCCTTCCACGTGCTGATCTCCACTGCGCCTCTGTGTCACCTGCAAGTTGAGGCCATCACACCCTGCTCACCAGCTTTTTAAAAGGTGTATTTGGGACATGGGGCAGAAGTCGACCATAATTTACTCAATATTGCCAGAGGGACTACATCAGATTAATTTCCCGGTTATCCAAAATCAGAAATTGATAATACAGAACACCAGATAATAATGTATTTCTGGGGTTCTTTTTATATCTGAATCATTTTAGCCAAAAGGTGATCAAAGCTGGAGGCTTGAGTCATGTATGACTTCCTGTACTTTCCTTAAACCCGGGCTCTCAGTCCTGAATCAGGCTGTTCGCACTGGAGAGGTGTCTTGAAGGGGCAGCTGGGGATAAACTTGACCCCAGCAATGACAGGCAGACTTGGAAGTGTAATCACTCCTCAAATGGTTACAGCCAGCAGAAGTAAGAACAGCCTTTTACTCTCAAAACACATTTAATTAAAGCCCTCAAAATACATTTATTTAAGCACCTCAATCCGAGTTCAAGGAAATCAAAATGTCAGCATTAAAGGCACCCCTTATTAACAACCTCAGTTCAAATATCAGATTAAATGGACATGGAAATGGAAATGTTCCCCACTGAAGGTCAGCTATGGGTTGGCCTGCTGTGGATTATTCCAGGGGTTGTTTTTTTTGCTCTAAGTTTTATGCTTCATGGCACCTTTCAGAATTTCTTACATTTAGCAGCACAACAGAGGCAACTTGTGTTAACCTCGGTCAAGGTCTCTGCACTGTCATTCACACGGTCATTCGTTATGTGCAATCAATTCAATCCAATTCAGACAATTTCTGTGAAACATCTGATTTCAGGCAGCACACGACTTGCCACTTGAGGCAACGTGCTCTAAAAGCCATTCTAGCAGTAAGCTGAGCTGACCACATTTGGAAGTGTTACAAAGGGTGGCTCGGAGGGAGCAGCTGCTGCTGAAAAATGTGGTGTGAGCAGCATCTCTGCTTGGGTTCCACTTTCTTCTTCCTGATCTATAGAGTGCGAGTAACAGCTCCTTGGCTTTTACCTGGACAGTATGTTCCCACTGGAAGGGGGTGGAAATATTTCAAAGTTTCATGCAATACAGTGAAACCCAGGAAGCTGCAAACAGTTCGTGACATTTCAGTAACAGGAATTTCGGGAAATACCCTGCCCAAAGAACTGGAATTCAGATGAAGGCCCAGCACACGTATTTGACTAGGAGCTGGATGGAGACCATGTCCCATAAAGTATTACTGCTAAAGCAGAAAACACTTCAGTTTCACTGGAAACTTGTATCTGGATTTCTCTTCTTCAAGAGTATCTTTGGGAAGAAAGGGAGGAAAACATTTCACAGCTGTCAGATGCCAGCAAAGTTGATTTCCAGCAAATCCTGCACTTGTGTATGTTTACTTCATGGAATTTTTGCTGGCAGGACTGGCCCCTTGCTGTGCTCAGTGCAGTGGGTGACAGTCCTCACATAGCAGACACGTATCCCACATCCTTTCAGGCTGACCCAGTGTGCATCCAAACCATACTCGAGTCAGTAACAGCAGGGCCACGATTTCAGTCAATTCTCTGAAACTCAGAGAGGGAAGGAGGCAGGGAGGGAGGGCAAGGGAGCAGGAAGACAGGCTGGCTTTTCCACTTCTCAGAAAACACCAGTTTTTCAGAGAACACAGTGATTGCTCTGCCCATCTCCTGCTTTTGTCAACCTAATATATGGTATTTAAAGTAAAATACATTGCTTGTAAAATATGACATTTTAGAGCCATTTTGGTATTAAGTGCTAAGCTTAACACATGCTTGTGGCATGAAAGGACTAACTGGATCCAACTCACTTTAAATGAAAACATTGGTGTGTCTGGAATATGCTCCAAGGGACCTGGCAAGCTGGATTCAAAGCCTTGCTCTGAACACCTGGAACCTGAAGTCTTTCAGGTACAAGGAAAAAAAAAGTCTGTTTAAGAAAGCTTTTGAAGAGTGTGGAAGTGTGGTACAGGAGTTTAGTATGCACAGATGATTAATTTCCTCTTGGAAAGGTATATTTATGACAGCAGGATATTTATACTGAAATATCTACATTAAAAAGCAGGATATTTATACTAGAATATCTACATTAAAATGCATAATTCCTTCAAAATGAAATTTAACTATGTAATTCCTTAGTACTGAATAATGGCCACGGATCGTGGTTTCACAGAACCCAGTGTCTGACCTGGGGTCTGATCCTGCACCTGGCTGATGTTTGTCACTGGCCTTTCACAGGCACAGAACTGAATATAAAAGCAAAAGACATTAATTGTCAAATTAACATCCTGCAAGATTTTGGAGGTTTTTCCCTTTTGTTTTTAAACTCTGAATTCCTAAAATGATTAAGTTTCTTAAATGCATACCAAAGCCAATCAACAATACCTTTAGATGTGAAAATATATCCCACAGGGACAGGCATATTTAGTGTTTTTAAAGGCTACTGCTTAAAAAATTTAAATCTTTATAATCATATATATTTCCAGTGAACCCAATGAACTTTGAATATACTGGTATGTCTGCTTAATAACCATCAATAATTAACAGTTGTCTCTCCCTTCTGCCAAAAAAGTATTGCAATTATACCATCCTTAAGGCTTTAATTTGCAGCCACTTCTTAGAGAAAACAATATTACAATAAAATGTTTTGTTAACTCTTAGTGCAACATTCTTCACCAGTTGCATAATGACTTGATAGTTGCATTAATGAGCACACCATGCTTGACTACGGAAATCATTTTTAGCTAATCAGGAGATGAAAAGATAATGATAATAAAACTAGAGCATTTCTGGGCGGTTTGAACATCGAAACAATCAATATTTCACTATTCAGTATCACTGTTTGGTAACTGGTGAGTCTGAACCACATCAGGATGGATGCAATTCCATATGGAATAGTGGGAGAAGTGCATGAGCCTCTCTTTTAATTCTACCAAATTATATATTGATTTTGAAAGCTTTTAAAGTTTTAATCTTTGTAATTGTTATCTTATAATTGTAGAGTTAAGTTTGGTGGGCAAAATGTCCCTATATAGGGCAGAGAATTCCAGTTCTGTCTTTCAGGGTCAGTGCTTTACCCTCTATATATGACCCTGAAAATTAGGACCAAACCCTGCTCCCACCAAGACTAATAAATACAAAAAAAAGTATTTGGGAATTCCTGCCCACTTACAAACCAAAGGATTTGGCTGCTGAGAACCAAAACACAGCCTTATGAATACTTTTTAAAATACAACAAGAAAGCAACTTACACTTGGAATCAGATCCTGCAGGAGGACAAAGTTTTGGATATTGGGATTACCCAAAGACAGGCTGATGGCTCTAGGATTTGAGCGGTGCATTACCCTGGGAATGTCTCCGCACGGCTACGTGGATGCAGCCTCTCACACTCCCATGGCCAGCTGCGTCCGGGACACAGCCCTGCTGCACTGAGCTCAGCCTTGGGGGAGGAAGGAGAAACTTATATATAGCTGCTGTGGGGACGAGCTGGTGGGTGCTTTCGGGAGTCTGTTTCGGCTCCCACTGGCTGGAAAGTGCTGATGACATGGAAGTTGAAGGGGCTCAAAGCAGTGGGACGATGAAGAACCCTGTTCATCACTAAGGCATGCACAGGCTGTGCCCCACAACCCAAAAAACTAACTCTGCCTGCCAGAAGTTTGGTTTGGGTGGTTTTGTTTGTTTTGGGTTGTTTTTTTCGCTCTGATGGAATACACATTTCTCATTCTCATATGGAACTGATTCAGGGTGCTGAAGACTGTGCTGTCAAAATCTCACCCACAGCAACTATTCTCATTCTGTGCAGAAAACAAAGGAAACACAGATTGTATCGACTCTGATATTAGCAATGGCAAAGCCTCATTGTCTCCGCAGAGGCCTGACGCAATCCAACGGGATGGGAGTGAGCAAAGCAACACAGAGCTGCCAGGGCCTGACCTGTGTTAAATAGCAGAGTGGATCTGGGGACAGAACAGGAGGGTGCCACTCCGAAGGTCTCTTCATTGCCACGTTGGGTCATTCCAAAGGAACCCACCCATCAGACAGAGCCCTCTTAATAACTGATGACTGTTTTTATGGCTTTATCCTGTGAGATCATCAGTGAAGTGACAACCTCAACAAAAAACCCAGAGATTTGGCTCCTTGGCTGTTCTTCCAAAACACGTTGCTGCTGCTGTTACAACATACCTGCTCCTCTTGTCAAAGGAAAGGTACTCCCTCCACCTGGGTGAGGAGGCCATCTATGTGTATCCTCAGGTTCTCAGCTTGCAGCCCCTTTGGAACCTCTGTCCAGAGCCATTCCTGACACCAGGAAAGGGGAACTGCACAGCTCAGAGCTGCCTCCAGCACTGGGCAGGCTGGCAGCTCCAGGAGGCAGGTATCTCCCATGGGGGATGAATGGCTGTCCTGGCCAGCCCAGGAAAGCCCAGCCCGCCTCAGGAATACAGCAGGACAGTGGGAGCACACAGAGGGAGTCCTGTTGGCACCCACTGGCCCTGCCACAGATGGCAGCTGGGTCCTGGGGAGTGACAGGCTCTTGATGGCAGCAGCACGTGTAGCATCTTCATGTGACATCCACAGGTGGGGCGGAGAGGAAAACAGTTTTTATCCGTTGCTATGGAGTCATGATTAGCTTGTATGTCTTCAGAGCCTGCCGAGGAGAAATGAAGGCTATTTTCTTATATAGATGTCATGAAATCAATCCTTGCAGAATTTCGGGAGTCAAAGGCTAAGCAGGTTTGCCTGAATACCTTCTGTCACTCAATACACAAATAAATCTAGCCCGGAGACCTAAAACCAGTGTCATTTTTCAGCCAGAGCTGATCACAAAAATTACTCTTTAGTCTCATTTGGAGCTGTTTATGTGCACAGTAACGTACCAAACATGTGTTCAATAAAACACAGCAATTATCTTCGCAGAAAATGAGCCTTAGAAAATTAAGAAAAAACCCACCCTTATTGCAAAGTGCAGTGACTTCAGAAGAAACTTCTCTTATTCTCTCCAAACGCTAAAAGAAAACCTGATGTTCCTCTTCTAAAATGTGTCTGCCTCTAGGTCTTTGGCACAGGTTTGCTGATGGGAGGGCCGGCAATCTATTTAATGACTGCATTGACGTCAATAGCATAACTGAAATACTTACTAAGATGCATGAGTCCAACTTTCAGGGGGTGTGTGTTCGCAGGCAGGCGCAACACACGAAACGGACTCTCGGCAGGAATGAACTCCCCCCAGAGAACCAGGAAGGGCCTCTGGACTCCCTCCACAGCTGGCTCAGCTCCTCTTGCTTTTCCTGCAGGTAACTTTGAAAGTTCACTTGGAAACGCACTTTTAATCTCCCAAGCAGCAAGAATCACTTCATCACTCAACAGCCCTCATTTCACTCAATAACGTCATTAAGCTGATTATCTATCTGATTTCTTTCACAGTTTTGTTTAGTTTGTGAATAATCTGCATCATCCTAGCACTGCATCCTTTAAAAATAATATTTGTGGGTGATAATATTTATGGGAGGGCTACAGCACCACCGAATTCATTGTGCACACAACCAGTTACTCTTTAGCTCAGCTGCTTGGTAACACGTGGTTCCTCTGCACTCTTGTAAAAGCGCAAGGCACCACATCTACTTGACTTTTACAATCGCTCTCAAAATCAAAAGGTCAAATCTTCAGCCAAACTCACAGCAGAGCAACAGAATTTCAAAATGAATCCTCTACTTCATGTGTGCCCAGAGCATTCTCTGCACACCGAGCGGAGCGAGGATGGTGCAAGAGCACCAGCTCCATGCTAATTACCTGGGATTTATAGATATTTGTAACCCAGAGCTGACTTTGATGCATGGGGCTTGTTAACTCCTACAAAAAGTTGGGGCTATCATTAGCACAAGCACCAGCATTAGCCAGTCTTTGTTTATGCTTTATACAAATGTTCGTGCACGAATCTGTGTACATCTTACACCCACAGGAAAAATGAAAGAGTACAAGTTTTTGAGGTCGTGTAAAGGCATGTGAGAAGTGCAGACAAACGTGCAGATGTACAGGAAAGCAGAGGCTAAGGCACAAGCAAGAAAAACACCAATCCTTTACTCCCATCCCCAGAGAGGAATTTTAACAAAGCTTTAATCCTGTGAGCCCTGGAAAGCCCATGTGTGACATATCCCAAAAATGCTACACCCCTCAAGCCCTGGGCTGCACACGGGGTGCAGGGTTTATTATATTGCTGGGTACAGAATTAATTGGGAAGACAGACTATAATTACTCAGTGCTGAGAGTGTTCAAGGGGCACTGCCTGAGAAGAGTCTCTGCCAATCCCTCACATATGTGCCACCTCTCCCCTGTGTCCCTGGTCATCCAAGAGGCTTCCCTGTCCTGGTTGTACCATGACTAGCCAAGCAAAGAGCACCGATCCTGTGCCGAGCTGAGAGAAAGAATGCGGTAAAATATGAAAAAGTCCTGGGAATAACACAAAGGGAACAAAACAGATGGAGGAAAGTTTGTACCAAAAGGGCTGGAAGAATGGGAGTCTTAGACTGAAGGTGACAGCCAGTGAAAGATGATTTAATTCACAGGGAAGATGGCTCAGAGAAGTAAATAAATATGGAAGAAAGAACAAAACTAAGCAGGAATGGCCAGACTTGTGCTGGTTAAAGATGTTATTAGTTGAATCCATTAGATGGGAACTGCAGACCTTTCAGTGATGCCAGGGGAGGGGAGAGCTGAACCAAGAAGAGAAGGTGCTGATGGATTTGCTGAGCTCAAGGTAGCACAGAATCACAGAACATGCTGAGCTGGAAGGAACCCACAAGGATCATCCAGTCCAACCCTCAGCCCCGTACAGAACCATCCCCAAGAGTCACACCAAGTGCCCCAGAGGATCATCCAAATGCTTCTTGAGCTCTGGCAGCCTTGGTGCTGTGACCACTGCCCTGGGGAGACTGTTCAGTGCACAACACCCCTCTGGGGAAGAACCTTTTCCTGAGATCCAACCTAAACCTGCCCTGACAAAACTTCAGGCCATTCCCTGGGGTCCTGTCCCTGGTCCCCACAGAGCAGAGATCACTGCCTGCCCCTCCTCTTCACCTCATGAGGAATTTGTAACTGCAATGAAGTCTCCCCTCAAGATCAATGAATGTAACTGTGGCAGAGGTGGCATTTAAAAGAAACAAGGGGGAATAGGAGAAAGAAATTGTCACAGCCACTTCTGTGACAATGTGGTTGCATGATTGCTTCTGTAGTGCCTGAGGGGAGGTGCTGGGCAGCACCCGTTCATGACCCTGGCCCTGCACAGCTACACTCCGTGATGCTACACCCCACAGTATTCCCATTATCCTCCTGTGTGGAGTTCACCAGGTAATTAAGGATTTAGCTACAGTTCCATATTTCCGTGTTATGGATTCTCAGTTAATTCATGAAAGCCATTTTGCTCATTCCTGTGATCTGCACTTATAACAAAATAACAGGAAAAATCTGCCAGATTTACTTCACCAAGGACAAAACACAGGATGTTCAATACATATTCCTCTTCCTTCTCTGGCTGTGGTTACAAGGTTAAGAAAGTGCTGAAATTCACAGTGACACCAGTAGTGGTTTTCAAAGCACTTTGTCCCACGAAAAACCTGGCCTGAAGTTTTCACACTTTCAAGAAAATGAAAGCAAAAAAGAAAAAGAATTTCCTCATTTCTCCACAGCTCATTTATTTCACCACGGGCCTGGGTCCTCAGTGATGCAACACCAGCAACAAATTTGGCTGCTCTCGGTTTGAAACAATGGACAAATCCTGAAATATTTCAGCAGGAGTAAACAGCTGGCATGTATTCCTTGCAGTGCAAATGCTGGATGTAATTTATCTCCCTCCAGGGTAATTTTATTAATGCAAGCTCGTTTGCTTTAAACCCTGAGTTCTGCACTTCTCAGAACAGGATATAAATCACTCCACTAATGACAAATAAAAGGAGACACACAGGAGGTGCTCACAGTGATGTCAATGCATTGTGGTAAATCCAAGAATCAATATGGGACATGGGAGAGCTAAAATAAAATTCCAAGCTTTGCCGACTAACTGGTCTAGAGAATATAAACCCATTTCTTTCCAAAACACATTCTTTTATCTAGAGGGATGTAACATAGTCTAGTCCCAATCAAAACACTACTGCTTCCTTCTGCAAAACTTTCAGGAAAAACTCTGCATCCTTTCAGCCACAGGAGCCATTGGCACTGAACTGCAAGTGTTCAGATAGGAAAATCTCTCCTTCCGTTCATAATTTCCAAATCAGAAGCCATCAAGGGAAAAAAAAGCTGAAAACACTGAAAAAAAAAAATCTCTAAAAATCTCTGTTCTTGCTGCACTTAAATGGAAACTTCCTTAGAAAGTAAAGTGTTATGACTGCTAATAATGTCAATATTGACTGCTTTCATGTAGAAATTACACAATTTCCCATCAATCTCAAAAATGTTTCTTCTTCCTGCCTCCAAAGTGCCACAATTTAATCAGTCTATAATGATACAACTGACCTTTGTTTTTCTTTCATGGGAAGACTTGATCTAAAAGCAGTTAAGATTGATGGTTAAGAACCCATTTGCTTGAGGGCCCAGGAATCCAGGCTTTGCAGGGTAACAGAAAACTTGCCCTAAAATTAAGTGTATCAAACCTTTCAGTCCCAAAGGAACTTTCATATATCCTCAGTATTAGAAGCTCGGGTTAGCTAAGAAGTAACAAGTATCATACTCATATTGGAAATACTGTAGAAAAATGTCCCAAAAGTGTTAAAAAATTTGAAAGCAATTTTTTCCACAGTAAGTGCTAAGAAAATTAACCTAAAAATTCCTGGAAGGGCATTCTCTCCTTTTTATTATATTCTGTAACTTGTATAAACAGAGCTGTGGAAAGCTTACGAAATTTTCCATTATTTTTTTTTCACATTTGCACAAAATCAAAGTCTTGCTAAAACCAACTTTAAATAAGGTGATGAATTGCATTCCTGCTAGTTCTGACTCCACACTGTGGAGAGTCACAGACAGGGAGTGAAAGAGAAGTTTAAGATCATGTTGTCCAGTTCTCTTTCTGCATCAGAGGTTTCCACATCCCATTAACAAGTTTGGAGGAACCTAATCTGGAAGTCTCCAGGACTCTACATGTCCCCTGAGAATAAATAATACACAGCATGAAAGGAAATGATAGTTATCCAGGCTTCACACGCTGTAAAAATTAAGGTTTATTAGTCCCTCCAAGCACGTAATTATTGGAAAGGCTGAGATTAAACCTTACAGATGGGCACCGGTCCAAATCTTATCTCCTTCTTTGTGGGAGCAACCTTTGAATTAGAGCAAGAAGGGCCAGATCTGATCCTGAGTGGGGTCCTTCAGACCCTCAGCACTGCACGGCTAAACCGGGTGTTAAAATAAAGAAGCCCGTCCTAAGTCACCAGCAGCTGCTTCTGCTCCTCATTCTCAGTACTTCACCCTGCCTGAGCAACCCTCACACCGCTGTCCACCCCACCGTGCCCTGCTGCTGAGCTCCCTTGGGGGTCCTGTGTCATCCAGGAGGAAGCAGAGGAAGTTTCCCCTCACAAAGGTTTTTAGGGATCGCCATTTTTACACAGATCACATGGAAACAAACTGAAATAAACAGGATTAAAAAAATAAACAAAAAAAAAAAAAAAAACAACAAAAGCCAGCTGTGTCGGAGCCTGTTCAAGGCTTGTAGGCTGGGGCTTGTCCAGGCCTGTGCACACAGGGACTCAGAAGAACAGCAGTCACTGTGGCCATGACTATCAAACCAAAATCATGTTCATCTCCTAAGCTAAGGATAAACCCCAAACCAAACTGTTAAACTAACAGTATTTTGAACCTGATGGGTCTCTCATATTGGTTTTGCAGGATGAACCCAGAAGAAGCTCTGTGAGCCCAGAATTGCACCAGGGGAGGGGTCAGAGAAGCAGCTGGGAGCAAAACTGTGCAATAAGTGTAGTCTGCGTTTGGCAGGTGATTTGCAGGTGATTCCCAAAGTCCCACACCTACCTTGCAGGTTAACCCTGGACACAGGTGGCTGACTGGTGGCTGGAGATCTCCTAAGAGGGATAAAGAACACTCTGTCAATAGGTACTACTTTATCATTCCAAACGCTGCTGGCAGTTCTAACTGTCTACTCCCCCAGTTAAAAATCCTTTTTCACTCTCCCAAAGAAGCCCAAAACACTTTACAATGACTTGTTGAGCACTATGGGCAGACCTGTTAGGAAAACCCAAAGATGTATGTCCCCAGGCTAGGCACACACACATGCTGGAAATGTGCCATCAATCCATGCTGCCTTTGCCACTTTCTGCTCCAAATACAGCCAGAAGTCAGCAAGGGCCTGTCTCTGTGGCTGAAAGGGTCAGTGGCTTCCCCAGGGTCAAGGCCTTCTACCAGAAAGCTTTTCCCTACAGAGTCTGGAATGGACCCTGAAGTAATATCGAATTGTTGCAAGGCAATGCCACAGGTAAGGTCAGAATTGTCTCTTTAAACCCCGCAGGTAACATTTGAATTGCTCCTGAAGTGAGTAAAAAGATGCTGCAGTCACCAGCATTAAGCTCTGAAACAGCTGAAGGACATTTTTTTCACTGGGAGCAAAAATGCCATCAGCAAAGCCTGGGTTTCAGGACCAAAACCTATTTGAAAAACTGGTTCAAGTCAAGCCAAGTGGTTCTGAGTGGAAAAAGGTGCAGTATCTCTCCAAATGTCAACATAGTTCCCTGTGAGATTTGCCAAATACAGCTGTTACTTTTTCAAGTCGAAACCATCATCAGAGCCTTCTTTTTTAAAGAAGTTAAAAAGAGTTGACACCAAAATCAAGATACTTCAGTTTAGATTGAAGGCAGTACTTCAGGCTGACCAAAAATGAAACTTTGGGCTTCTGCTTCCCTAAGAAGTTTCAGATACATTTTAACTGCAGCCAGATTTCCCCACACTCTCTTTGCCAGCCTCGTAACCCCAATTTTTTGAGTCAGCTACTGAACTGAACATCCATTATTCGCCATCTCTCCTTTGAAGCTAAAATCAAAGGAGGCAAGCGGCTCAATTCTGCTGCAATTGTAGCTCCAGGGGGTTCTTCAGAAGTGCTCCAGGAAGGCCTTGCTGCCCAGGTGAGATCTCTGGTTTCACCCTCAATCCCGGCCTCTGGACCCACCAGCAGTGGCAGCGTGGGGCCGGCTGGGCTCCACACCCTGCTCCCACCAACAGGCTCCCTGGCATTTCAAAGGCTTGGCTGTTCTGGAGGGATGTGCAGGACCCAGATTCTTCGAAGGGTTCAGCACAGGGCACACACTTCTCTCAAAATCTGCCCTGACCTGCCTCTGCTGAGCCTTTGAAAAGGCAAATCTTGAAATCTCTCAAAAACAGAAACTCCCCAATAGGGACACCACACCGCGGCTGCAGCGCTTCCAGTATCGGGGGAGATTGCTCCAGGTATCTCCAAACCCTGAGCTGCACAGACATGCCTTTGGGGGGGCGGAGAGGCATGAACTGCTAGTCAGGAGGGTATTCCCCGCTCCAGAGCCTGGAAAGGGAACAACTGCTCCCGGCATCCTCAAATTTATGGCCATGCCCATCCTGTTTTTGTGGCAAGCAGGGCGCAGGCAACAGAGACCCAGAGATGTGGCTTTTGACAGCACCGTCTCTTCTTAGCCATCATTCTGTTCAAGTGTTCACAGTTCCCCCCTCCAGCTCCTTCCCCCTTGCCAGCGGGTATGAAGAGGAGCAGGCGCCGGATGCTTTCTGACCATGTCCTAGGCCACAGTTGCCAAACTCCAGCACTCCAAATCCATTAATCATACGCTCCTCTTTTCCAGTCAGGAAACTGCCTTAAGAATCCTGACGCTGAAGTCCAAAAAATACGGCTGCTCGTTGTTTTTTTTTCCTCCAGCCCTTAACATTCATATTTTCCAGCAAATATGTGGGACAGCATCCTCTTTTTTCTTTCTCAGGCCAGAATGGGTGGAGGAGGAGGAAAAAAGAGGGGAGAGGAGGGGTTAAAGAGAAGCTGAGATTCTCATGATCCCCAGTGCAGAAGTTTAAGTAAAATATCACATATCATGAGACATATGATAAAATCATGAGCTGGCAGCAGGGCTGTAACCCAGCAGAGCTGTTTGGAAACTGTGCGGGAAGCTCCTCAGCGCCTGGAAGCACAGTTTGCCACGGATTTGGATGTTTGGCATATAATGGTTTAAACATTTAGTGGCTTTTACTTTGGCTGGGCAAATGACTTTATACCTCAATCAAATCTGGGAATGTTTTCAAAAGGACACTGTAAGATGCTGTGTGTCCTACAGGTTACGCCCTCACTTCCTTCCGGCCCCATCCAATTTCAGATTCCTCATTAGGAACTGCTGAAATGCTTGAGCTGTTCAAAAAAGCAAAGCTTAAAAAAAAAGGGAATCTATTTCAGCCATCTGTTTTTCTATTAACCTCCATCTTGGAATGCAGTAGTTCCTTCCCATCAAAATCTGCAAACAGAAATCAACAGGAGGAGAGCCTGGATAAAATGCTGGGCTTTATGTAAAATACAATACTGAGTTGAAAGGGAGAATGCAGAGCTCGTGGAGGGCATTGAGGTGATGCCACTCACACCTGCAGTAGTGAAGCAAGACTGTGACATCCCCCTGGAATGGATTCTTGCACCTCATCCTTTGGTTCTGGAGCCAGCAGGATGCTTAGAGTGAGCACTGCCTGCCAGTCTCAGGGTGGGATAAATGGGATGGGTGGGTGCGCAGGCAACATCGCCAGGAATGAATGATGTTGGTTTCACACAAAACAGCTCTCTCGGGGCAAAACAGGCCAGAAGATGATGATGACTGGCTCAGTATAAATAGGCAAGGGGAAACATGGTTCTGGACAAAGGCATAAAAAAGAGTTTGCTTGGTTTCTCCTGTTCAGCAGGTACAAAACCCAACATGCTCCTCCTGAGAGCATCAACTTCCTCATTCAGAGCAAAGGAAGTGATGTGGGATCCCTGGCTGTAGGTAGCACAGGCCAGTTCCCTGGGCAGTCCTCGTGGAGCCAAGCTGCAGGACACTGCTACCTGCCGTGCCAGAAAACTCTTGCTGTCCCCAGAGCTTCATGCATGGGGTCTTCATCCTTGGCATGTGCCATGAACAACTCTCTTGTGAATCAGTGGTGAAAATGCAGGGCAGGACCATGGCTTGACTGAACAGCGATGATGTCTCTGCGCTTAGCTGGGCATCTATGGAACCCTTGGGACAGCCAAGGTGGCAAAGTGAGAAAGATCATGGAATTGTTTAGGTTGGAAGAGACCTCTAGGATCCCCAGGTCCAACCTAGCATTGCCAAGGCCACCATTAAACCATGTCCCCAAGTGCCACACCCACAGGTCTTTTAAATCCCCAAAGGGACATGGATTCCACCACTGCCCTGCGCAGCCTGTGCCAGGGACGGACAAACATTTATGTGAAGAAATTCCTCCTGATATTAAAATAAACCTCCCCTTGAGGTCGTTTCCCCTTGTCGTGTCCCTGGGGAGGAGGTGAGGACTGTGAGGGGCTGAGGGACTGACGCCGGGAGGGGCTGAGGGGACGGATGACACGAGGGGAGAGGACATGGCGCCCCCTGGCGTCCCGTGCACACCGCGGCGGGCGAGCCGGGCGGGGGCCATGCAGGAGCCCTGAGGCCCCGCGGTTCCCCGGCCCCCGCCGCCCCTGCCCGGCCCCTCTGGCGGCTCCTCCTCTGGGTGAACCTAAGGCAACTTAAAAAGGGAACTTAAAAAGCCAGGCTTACTTGTTGGAGGTGCCGTGTAAATTGGTGAGGAGCGTGAAGTTGTTCCTCACACTTCTTAGGCTGGCCAGCACCTGAGGGAGACAAAACCACAGGCGTCACCTTCTCCGCTTCAGCGCTTTAAAAACAGTTTTAGAGGTCAATACGCCACCAACTCACCTGGGCGAAAGGTGTGACAATCAGGTCATCGCCGTGCCTAATAAAAAATGGAGAAATCATATAAATTGATGTATAAATTTACCCTCAAACAGAGCAAAATTCACCTCTGGGAATGAGTGTTTTCCTGAGGGGGTTTTCCTCATGCCACAAAAACACACGAACTCACGCGTCGTTTATTTAACACCACATAAAACCTTGCTCCTAATGGAAAGGTCACAGTGTATATCCAAAACAACCCAGTTGGAGCAAGTGTTCGGATTGGGAATGCCAGGCAATAAAAGCCAGGAAATTTAAAAGTTAAGGCTCTCGCTTGCACCGTGGTGGAAAAAAACCCCAACATAATGGTGCGGGGAAAGGTCACCTTTGAATTTCCTGGCTTTTGTTGATCTCTGTCACAGTCTTTAATGTTATTCAGACACTGGGTTTTGTCTGGCTGTTTTCATCATGGAAGATTTGAGCAGAAGTTCTGAGCAAAATATATAATCACCATCAATAAGAGGGAATTTTTTTTGTGATATTATATATAGTACTTGTGCGTGTATGGAAAATCCAGTATGATTTACCTATCTGAGGAATGGTGGGATATAGAATAACCAAATCATGGAATGGTTTGGGTTGGAAGGGACCTTAAAGCCCATCTCATTCCACCCCCTAGCATGGGCGGGGACACCTTCCACTAGACCAGGTTGCTCCAAGACCAGTCCAACCTGGCCTTGGACACTTCCAGGGATGGGGCAGCCACAGCTTCTCTGGGCAACCTGTGCCAGGGCCTCACCACCCTCACAGGGAAGAATTTCTTCCCAGTATCCCATCTAATCCTGCCCTCTGGCAGTGGGAAGCCATTCCCCCTTGTCCTGTCACTCCTTGTCTAAAGTACCTTTCCAGCTCTCTTGGAGCCCCTTTAGGCATTGGCAGGGGCTTTGAGGTCTTCCTGAAGCAATATTGTAACCAATTATGTGATTAATCCCATAAACAACAAGAGGATCTGCCAAGCAAGAACAGGCTGCAGGCTGCCATGAGCACCTCTGGAGATGTGTCCACCAGTGCTTGACTCCTCCGAAGGAGTATTGTCCATTCCTGTGCTGCCACAGAGCTCATCCCCTGTCCCAACTCAGGTATCAGTGCTGCTAAGTCTACATTTTAATTAAAATTGTCTCAACACCGATGTCAAAATCAAGTTGGTGTGGGGGTGCTGGTTTCCCCAAGTGCTGTCAGAGCCTCGATGCCTGCAGGGAATGCACAACTCGAGTAAAGGGAGTTTGGGAGAAATTATGGGATTCCCCCACCCCAGCACACTGCTGGGAACACGGGGCAATTGTTTAAATCATCCGTTTACACCAAACATGGCATTTGCATAATCTGGAGTGGTTACTTTGGTAAACATTTACTACATGTTAACTCACAGCAGCGATATTCTCTTTCAGGAGAATTCTCATGGATCTTGCTACCATTTAGTTCTCCATTTTGTGACAGGGCTTTTGCAATAGCTCAACTTTTTTTACTAGCACCTCTTTTAAAGCTTAATGGTCACTTTAGAACTTTAAACTGAGCCTTTCAAAATAAAGGGCTGCAAATCCAGGGCACTCATTTAAGCTCCAGGCTCTGTGTGTATTGATCCTCTTGAGCTCAGCCATCTGTCTTGGCTCATTTTCTGCTCAGTTCTAGCAAGCAGCCACTAACACTAAACAGGATGGGGAAAAGCTGTACTGTAAATATAAGTACAGTACGACTTCTCTGTTATTTCAGGATATGGATTTGAAAGCTCTTCTGCTAAATTATGGAGAAAATGGCAATGTTTTGAGGATGGGCTGGGGGGAGGGTGTTGGATCTGCCTTGGCAGACTGTAAAACCACCCGTCTTGGGCGCTCCGGCTGTGAAATGCGAGTGTATCACCCGTAAGTCCTCTTAACAGAGCTCTGAGGATTACAGCAGCCATGTAAAGCTCTTAGTGACTGTAAAATATGAGGTGAGCTGAATTTCTGCTTACTGTTCACTTGGGAGAGAAGAGTTCCTGGACATGGTCTTTGGTGATAAGTCGTAGTCACTGTCGGATCTGTACAGGAACGACTCCCGGCGCTGGCTGTGGCCTGGGAATGTTGTGTGCAATACGAGTCCTGACGAGGAGCTGGCCTGTGGGTCCAGTGGGCTGCGACCTGGGGACGGGCCATTTTCCACATCGAAGCTGTGAACAAAGCACATACTGTGTGTCACACATCTGCCAAAAGAGGTGTTTCAGTGCCTGTGTCACATTTGCATTGCTCACACCGCATCATTTGCTCAGTACAGGAGATGCAGGGCTGCATTTACTGCAGCCTCTCGCTGGCATGTTTCTGTTGTATCAAGCAGGACTCTGCGTGACAATAAAACATTTACCCTGGAGGGCTCTTTCCTGGCTGCATCTGCTCGGGCTTCCTTCAGCCTGAATTTCTCTCAGCTCAGCACAGCTTCTCTGGCTCTCATCATGAACATGCAGCAGCTGAAGAAGGCAGGGTTAGGTTAGAGATTAGGGATTAATTCCTCCCTGTGAGAATGATGAGGCCCTGGCACAGGTTGCCAAGAGAAGCTGTGGCTGCCCCATCCTTGGAAGTGTCCAAGGCCAGGTTGGATGGGGTTTGGAGCAGCCTGGTCTAGTGGAAGGTGTCCCTGCCCACGGCAGAGGGTGGAATGAGATGAGCTTCCAACCAAACCATTCCAGAATTCCATTATTCTAAACAACATCACCAATCTCTGGAGCTCTCCACACTCCACCCTCATGGATGTTTGCACAAGTCAGGGGGCTCCATCTGCCAAATCTCACTCCAAGCCTTACAAGCACAACAGGCACTAAAGATGCTACAACATGACAGCCCCATCCAGCCCAGCCCTGTCCCCACCCACTCTGGAACCAAACTTTTGAAATCTTGCAAGGTTGGCAAGAACTTGGCAGTTGTGTGAGCTGGATGCCCAAGTCTTTTCCCAGTCATAGCTCACATTTTAGCCATTCAAGGTATTAGTTCAGTGAATTTTAAACAGCTGGGCTTAAAAATAAATTAAAAAGGAAAGCCCCAAACCTCCTGTCACTGTTTCCATTTTACACCCACTTTCTTAAGGTTTCATAACTTGGCTGCTGTAATCTGTGGCTGAAATCACCCTGGACACTTTAACAAGTGACACCCCTCGTAAACCCTGAAAATAAGCAGGTTGGCCTCCTTTGCTTGGGCATTTGGACCTGATATAAATACCAGATGTGTGACCATGTCCCAGCGAAGCCAAATGAATCCTGCATTCAGGATGAATTTTCTTGCCTTTGGAACTTTGAGGCTTCACCTCACTTACAGTGAGAGCTCAGTTCTCACTTCTCAATGCCACATACCAGTCCCCATTCCTGATGTTCTTCCAAATTATTGCTCCTGCTGGGCCCTGGCTATGGCACCAAGCTGTGGTCCCTGCCATGAATTTCTCCATTCCTCCCCGCTTCTGCCTCCTCCAGTGCTTTAAACCAGAATATCCCCTCAACACAGTGGCAGGGAAGACCCTGGCGCTCCCTCTGCTCTGCAGCTCTGCTTTAACTGCTGCAGGAGGAGCAGATAAAGTATTAGCATAAAAAAAATAGTATTAAAAAATAACAACCAATGACAGCAATGACAGACAGACTCTGCTGAAGG
The DNA here is from genome assembly GCA_013397135.1 of Pachyramphus minor. Lineage (NCBI taxonomy): Eukaryota > Metazoa > Chordata > Aves > Passeriformes > Tyrannidae > Pachyramphus > Pachyramphus minor. Next base: position 33,321 of record VYXB01004701.1, read on the forward strand.
TTACTCTGCTCCTTGTTGTTGCAGACAGATGGTGACTACTTTGGTCTCATGCTATTTGGTCCCACATATGGTTCCTCCAGAATTAAGAAATGCATGAGAACATGCATTTAAGTAATGCAATTAAAAAAAGAATGAGCACACCTGCAAGGATTTTTAGATCCTTTGGTAATTCGAAGGTAGGACACCAGTTTAACACAGCACACACTAAAGAGATTTCTACATCCACCACCTCTCACTGGAGTGTTTACTTACTCAGTTGGTGAAGTGCATCTTGAAATTGGTAACAGCTCAATTAATATTCTTGGCTTTTAGTCTTCATTATCTGCCCTTTTACCAAAGGCAGCTTGAGTACACTTTATTTGTACCCACAGAGTACTCAACAGAAGAAACTCAGCCCCGTAACTATGGCATCTACAAACAACAGCCAGCTGATAATTATTCCATACCTATTCAGAAAATTAACTCCGATTACTCAAAACATTGTTGCAAAACCATCAGTTGGGAACATTCAGTTTACTGACACAAATGGAAATTCAGTGCTGAACTAAATCTGAGAATTTAGCCAAGCAGAGTTTCTACTGGCTGTTTGACACCTGCTGCTCACTGGTGGGCATCAGCAACTGGTTTGGGAGAAAAAGTCCACACTTAGAGGTTTAAAAAGTATGTAAGAGGTGAAGTGAGGAGGCAGGGAGCAATGCTGATGGGGGATCTTTGCAAAGACGACTACTCTGTAGCAAAGTAAGTTTGGGAAGAGGGGAGCATGGCCTCTTCAGATAGGTGGAAGATACTCAAAACCTCTTCTCTTTCCCTCCTTTAACATAAAAACAAGCTCTTTGCTAGTCTTGGCCTATCCTGAGTCACACTTGCAGAAAGTCCAACCTAAGTCATCAGTATTTTCAGTATCTTTGGAGGGCATGAACACTTCAGTAGCTGGAGGCATAAGAAGGACCCTGTTGCTCTGTGACCTGGGTCAAAGGCACAGCTCCATCTCCTTTGTCCTTCTGCATTTTTAAATAAACCAGGATGTTAATGAATTGAAGAGGAAAGGAGATGACAGCAGGTGGCAGGAGTTAGCTGCAGCTGGCTCCGACAGGCAGTGAGGGGACACTGGCCTTGGATGTGGGGAAAGCTGTGACTGAGACATAGTGATGAACAGTGAACATGGTAATAAACGGTAATGAACAAACACACAGTGGTGAGCCAGGAGAAATCATTGCAAAACACAGTGAGGTTTTTCCTGAGTCACTCTGCAAAACAAAGGAAATTAATAATTGCAACACCCAACTGTCCAAAATCTGCAGTTTTACTGTAACAGCTATGATATCATAGAATCATGGAATATCCTGAGCTAGAAGGGATCCACAGGGACCATCCAGTCCAACTCCTGGCCCTGCACAGGACACCCCAACAATCCCACCTCGTCCCTGAGAGTGGTGTCCAAACGCTCCTTGAGCTCTGTCAGCCTTGGTGCTGTGACCACTGCCCTGGGGAGCCTGTTCAGTGCCCAGCCACCCTCTGGGGGAAGAACCCTTTCCTAAGATCCAGCCTAAACCCTCTCTTGAGGCCATTCCCAACTTCAGGCCATTGCCTCGGGTCCTGTCACTGGTCACCAGAGAGAATAAATCAGAGCTGCAGCTACTCATGAGGTCTCCCCCTCACTCTTCTCCAGGATGAAAAAGCCAAGTGCTCTCAGCTGTTCCTCACATGGCTTCCCCTCCAGACCCTTGACCAGCACTGGGAACACACTGTCTCTGGATTACCACTGCCCACAAGTAGGCTTGGAATGTGGCAAACTTTGGCAAAAAGACTGAAAAATAGAACTGTGCTGTGATTTGGATGTAATTCAGAGTCATTTGAATAATCATTGCAAGTCAAATGGTTTCCACGAGAGCTGTGCAGCCCCACAGTTTGCTCTGTTGTATGAAACACAAACACATTTCAGCCCATCAGACAAGGCAGCCTTGTGGTTTTCTTGTTTATGTTGGGAATTGACACTTTTCCTGCAGATGACAGCACTGACTCTCCAAGAGGGTTCACCATCTGCTTTGCCTTCCCAGACTCATTCCTGAGGACATTACTCCCAGTCTTCTAAGTACTGTACCACCCTTATGATGGTCTCAAATATATTTCCAAAATACAGAGGTTTGGACAGACTCTGCTAATTATAAAGATCCTCTCACAATCACTGGAGCCTTGTATGACATCCACCAGGATTCTTAACACCATTAGCAATGAAAAATGCTGTTCCTTACACCTTGGACTTACGCAGGCATGACTGCTTGGCCCTGCTACGTAGTGCTGTGCCCCTATTCCCCATTAAGAGAACAGCTTGCTGCTTTTTCTAAACAATCTTCCATGTGGAAAGGCCGGTACTTGAAACCATCGGCACTTAATAAAGCAGGGTCAGACACACCGTGGGAACACCGGAGCCTGGTACAGGTACAGATATCCCCAGATATCAGTGACCTGCTTCCCCTCCCGAGCTTCTCATATCAAGGGGAAAACCTTGCCGCTCTCAGCCTCTCAAAAGTGTTCAAATCCCTCTGCTGAGTTTGTCCATCATGTCGTTCCTAACTTTTTTATCCATGTGAAACCCTACCTGCAGTGCTGCCTCCACCTCTGGGGATAAACAGCAGAAGGATGAGGAGCTGCTGGAGCGAGTCCAGAGGAGACCACGGAGATGCTCCAAGGGCTGGAGCCCCTCTGCTCTGAAGACAGGCTGGGGGTGTTCACCTGGAGAAGAGAAGGCTCCAGGAACAACTTAGAACCCCTTCCAGTGCCTAAAGGGGCTCCAAGAGAGCTGGGGAGGGACTTTGGACAAGCGCCTGGTGGGACAGGACAAGGGGGAATGGCTTCCCACTGCCAGAGGGCAGGGTTAGATGGGATATTGGGAAGGAATTCTTCCCTGTGAGGGGGTGAGGCCCTGGCACAGGTTGCCAAGAGAAGCTGTAGCTGCCCCATCCTTATAAGTGTCCAAGGCCAGGTGGATGGGGCTTGGAGCAACCTGGTTTAGTGGCAGGTGTCCCTACCCGTGGCAGGAGGGGGAATGAGTTGATCTTTAAGGGTCCTTCCAAAGCAAACCACTCTGGGATTCTGTGATCTCCAGAGCATGAACCCCTGAGTGTCCCAACACAGAGCCACCAGCCCCCTGCAGCCCCTCCCCAGCCCTGTATCACAGCTGCCTGGCACAGAGCACAGCAGCACTTCTAAGTGTTTGTAACATAAACTGTCATCTGCTGCTAAACATGTAATTAAGCCTCTGCATGTATCAAAAAGCAAAAATATGTGTTTACTTGACTTTGTCATCTCTGAATATAAAAGTTCAAGGCCAGGTTGGACAGGGCTTGGAGCAACCCAGTGTAGTGGAAGTTGCCCCCCATGATGGCAGGGGGGTGGAATTAGGTGGTTTTTAAGGTCTCTTCCAAACCAAATCATTCCGTGGTTCTATGATCCATTTTTTCTAGCAGCTCCCCTGTTCAGTGGATATAAAGGAGGCAGAACAACCATGGCCACAATCATTACCTTGCCCTTGGCTCTGAATGCCAGCCTGATTTCAACACTCAGAGCCCAAAACAGACCTGAGAGCTGGTGGTGCTCCCTTTGCAACCCCAGATCCAATCTCAGCATAAACATATCCTCAAAGATAACAATGAGTATCCAGATCCAGAGCCCTCCAGCAGAACTCAGCAGCAGCAGCACCCTGGGGAAGCTCAGGGTTTGCACAGCAGCAAATGTCAAGGACAGCATCCAGCACTGTGCTGTGCCAGCTGCAGCCTCGTGCCATGTCAGAACAGCCTCTGGGAGATGGTTGGAAAAGTACAGAGGGAAGTAAAAATGAGTNTGTCCCAACACAGAGCCACCAGCCCCCTGCAGCCCCTCCCCAGCCCTGTATCACAGCTGCCTGGCACAGAGCACAGCAGCACTTCTAAGTGTTTGTAACATAAACTGTCATCTGCTGCTAAACATGTAATTAAGCCTCTGCATGTATCAAAAAGCAAAAATATGTGTTTACTTGACTTTGTCATCTCTGAATATAAAAGTTCAAGGCCAGGTTGGACAGGGCTTGGAGCAACCCAGTGTAGTGGAAGTTGCCCCCCATGATGGCAGGGGGGTGGAATTAGGTGGTTTTTAAGGTCTCTTCCAAACCAAATCATTCCGTGGTTCTATGATCCATTTTTTCTAGCAGCTCCCCTGTTCAGTGGATATAAAGGAGGCAGAACAACCATGGCCACAATCATTACCTTGCCCTTGGCTCTGAATGCCAGCCTGATTTCAACACTCAGAGCCCAAAACAGACCTGAGAGCTGATGGTGCTCCCTTTGCAACCCCAGATCCAATCTCAGCATAAACATATCCTCAAAGATAACAATGAGTATCCAGATCCAGAGCCCTCCAGCAGAACTCAGCAGCAGCAGCACCCTGGGGAAGCTCAGGGTTTGCACAGCAGCAAATGTCAAGGACAGCATCCAGCACTGTGCTGTGCCAGCTGCAGCCTCGTGCCATGTCAGAACAGCCTCTGGGAGATGGTTGGAAAAGTACAGAGGGAAGTAAAAATGAGTTGGGATTTTCTTTTAGCACGAAGGGTTCCAACAAATTTAATCCTTTTCATGTTTACTACAGATAAGTAGCTTGACGTTATCCTGTAACAAGCTAACATTGTGGGGTTGTTTAAGTCCCCCAGAGAAGAATTCCTAAATTCTATAAACCAGTTGTTATTTTTCCAAATGTACATCCTGGGCTATTTTGTCCTCTTTCTATGGTTCACTGCCATTAATCTCTGGAAAATGCAAGGCATAATCAAACACAGCAGACACCCCACTCTATTTTTACTTCCAGAGCTTGAAAACACAGATGGGTGTTTGAGTGATCACTCCCAGCACAGAGAGCAATGCCACTTCCTAAGGGCTTTTTCCTTTCTGAAAATATTCCAGCTAACAACTGATGGAGTAGCTGCTTTCCTTCCTACCACTACTGCTCCAGCCAAGGTATTAACAAGGTATTACTGGCACAGGTTACCCAGAGAAGCTGTGGCTGCCCCATCCCTGGAAGTATTCAAGGCCAGGTTGGACAGAGCTTGGAGCAACTTGGTCAAGCAGAAGGTGTCCCTGCCCATGGTAGGGGGTGGAATGAGATGAACTTTACAGTCCCTCCCAATCCAGCCCATTCCAGGATTCCATGATAACCCTCCCCGTGAAGCCCTTACACAGCTCTTCTCACCTTCCAGATGTTCCTGCCCAGCACCCTCTACCTGCCCACAGCTCATCAGGACCAAATTTCTGGCACATGGGCTGTGGTTTTGCTGTGCTGAAGAGCCCAGCTGAGTCTTGCCAAGGGGATAATTGCCAGTCTTTCCCTGCTGGGAAGGTGCTGGACAGGCAGTCACATGCTTGTGGCCAGTGGTACAGGTGGCACAGGGACAGCACAGTGCTCCAGGCACTGGATTTTGGCATCACCTGCTCTGTGAAACACAGAGCTTTACATTCAAGTTTACGTGCAGATGTTTACATTTAAGTTACGGGACAGTGTTTATCCCAGTCTGGCCCGGCTGTTCTGCTCTGTTCAGCATCAGTTCAGCTTTTACAGCTCCATCCAAGTCCCATAACATTCTACAGGCTTTCTTTTCCAATGCACAGCACATGGCTGTTGCCTCCCACGGAGGAGGCTGCCCTCACTAGCCTGGCTCATGTGATGGGCACCCCAATGCAGGGCTGCAGGTGACCCCAGTGCCTCTGGTGGGGCCCCAGGACACGCTACAGCACTTGTGCCTATGGACAAGCCCTGCTCCCTGCCCAGAGCCATCTTGGGGTGGGCAATTCCACCCAGCAAGTGGGGACACAGGGTCCAGCCTTGCCTTTACCCCACCAGGGTACTACTGGTAACAAAAGGGGAATTACAGCCCTATATTGCATCTTTTATCAATGCCTTCAAGTATCTCATGTACCACTTAAGTGTAATGTGCACTTAACTCCCTTCCCAAAGCACACAGTGCCCTGATGCCAAAGGCAGACCATCAGCACAGCTCCCAAGGGTCTGGTACAGCAAATGACCTCTGCTTCCAGCACACAGGAAAGCATTCCCATATCTGTATGGAACTGGAACATCAGGACCCGGTCAGCCAGAGTCATGCTTTACTTCAGCCTGCCCTTAAAGAGAGAATCTCCTGGCATGACCCCAAGAGGCACTTTTGCCTTTTCAAGCAGGCTGGGAAGCTCAGAGTGAGTTGCTTTGCTCCACCACGGCTCCGCCACAGCTCCACCCAGCACCACACAGGCACCAGCTGCACATCAGAGAGCTGTTCTCACCTGCTGTCACACAAGCTGGGGACAGGGATAAAATGACAACCATTTTAACCACTTATACAGACCACAGAGTTTTCCATTTTAGCTGAGCTAAACGGGGAGCACAGACAGCCTTTTGAGTTGGAAGATGCGCAGTTTTTCCGCACTAATGTTTTAAAGTCCCCTCAGCCCATCCACAGCACCCAACAGTGGGTGTGTGGAAAGCTGTTGTGTTCAGAAACGCACCCAGTCTTCCCATTTGAATAATTATTTGACCTGGTTTTTGGATTTATATCCATAATTGGGATCTGTGCGGCCTGTCAGCAAAAAGACAGTGAAATGTCCTAAGATGGTATTGAGATCATTAAATCCTTTGGAGACTTAGCCCCCCTAAAATAATTAATCCAGCTGGATACATTTCAGCAAAATTTTACTTGCTTCACATCTTTCAAATGTCTGCACTCTCCATCTCTTATATCCATAGGAAAGGACACTGCAATAGCAAATGTCAGAGCACACTGATGTGATTCCAAGGGCAATCTTTTTTATAGCTCTCATTGATCATTTCAGGCCCAGCAAAAGCTCAATGCAAAAGTTGCCTCATCCAAATACTGCCAACTGGTACTATTTGAGGGAAAAATATCAAGGATGGAAAAACCTGGCCCTTTGGCAGAAAGTCCCCTGTTTGCTCTGTCTGAGGGGTTTGGCACACGGACCAAAGCGGGGGTCAGGAACCTGCTGCTCCCCCTGTGGAGGGGTGATGCCCTGCCCATGTGTGAGCCAGAAGCAGAGGAGAAGAAGGGATCTTCAAGCTGGCATATGAACAAGTGGGCATAAAATGGACATAAATAAACAGAGGTTGGAAATCGGAGGAAAATTTTTTGCCTCGAGAGCAGACAGATCACTAAACAGCTTTCCTGTGGGAGTGCTGGGGGTAAACACTGACTTGATGTTATTACTGGTGGGATTAATGGAGTAATTCACTAAACATTGCTCCTGGGGAGACCTTAGAACCCCTTCCAGTGCCTAAAGGGGCTCCAAGAGAGCTGGAGAAGGACTCTGGACAAGGGCTTGGAGGGACAGGACAAGGGGGAATGGCTTCCCACTGCCAAAGGGCAGCGTTAGGTGGGATATTGGGAAGGAATTCTTTTCTGTGAGGGTGGGGTGGCCCTGTCACAGGTTGCCTGGAGAAGCTGTGACTGCCCCATCCCTGGAAGTGTCCAAGGCCAGGTTGGACGGGGCTTGGAGCAACCTGGTCTAGTGGAAGGTGTCCCTGCCCATGGCAGGAGGTGGAACTGGATGACTTTAAGGTCCCTCCCACTCCAAACCAGTCTGGGGTTCTGTGGTCTAAATAAAATCCAAGCAAGGGACTGGTGTCAAAATCATGTTGCACCACCCCAGCAGAGACCCCTCTGGCCTGGCCTCTGCCCCCACTGCCATTCCTGTAGCTTTGATGACCCCGTGGCTCAGCTCAGGCACAGGCAGAGGCAGTGAGCACAAAGCCTGCCATCCCTGGGCATGCACCACACAGCGTTTCCATAAATTTGCATTTTTACTAATGACAGTAAGCTGGAAGGGACCCCTGCGCAACCTCAGCAGGGACCGGCAGGGACACGCTCTGCCTGCCCACACTCCCTCCCTTCCTCCTCCGGCTGTTTGACAACAAAGGGAGGAAGAAGAAGGTGAAGTTAAACCACAGATTTATACTTTCTGGTATTAAGTCACATGCTCTGCAATAAGCTTTAATCATTCAGGACAGCAAACTGGATTTAGCAGAAAGGAAACCTTCCGCAACATGGAGAGAAGATAGAGATGGTGAGCAGCAAGAACAAAACCTTCTAAAGGGGTGACTACAAGCCCAAAAAGCCAGACAGGGCGAAAGTCCTGCAGCATATCTCATGTAGTTTATGCCAAATGGTGAGGTCATGCAGCAGACACAAGGCTTCAGCTTTTCCAGGTGTGGTGGAGTCCTTGCAGGACTGCCAGCTACTGGGCACAGGATACTTCAGGAAGGAGGGAAATACTATCACTCAGTACATATGATATCCATTATCTGTTTTTATTACCTCTGAACCTTTCCAGCATCCTTCCAGCTTGCTTCTCCATCCAAAACAAGTCTTCCAAACCCCGGTGTGTGTCCACACAGGTCATCCCTTGTTGGGAGCCCGGATCAAAACCATCCCAGTTTTCCCACTCTCACCAACACAGTGCAGGAATCTCTGCTCCATCCATCCCTGGTTCCCAACGTGCAGCTGAAACACCCAGTTTGCCACTTCCTCTACACACAGTTTCACAACCATCATATGACTCCTCCACAGCGTGTTTGTGCTTGCAACAGTCCGTGTCTTCTCACTGCTACATTATCTCCCTGCTCAAGCCCTACCTCGGGTGATCATCGCACCATAAAGCCCTTCGGAACGGCTCCTGCACCTCAAGCAGCTGCTCTGTGCTGTGCTTCTAAAAGTCTCTTGGGAATGAATGATTTCTCTGATGTGAAAGCAGATAGTGCACTGTTGGCATCCAAAGTATCATTTAATAACACTGTTATGTTCCCTAGACCTGCAAATCTTCTCAACTCCTGCTCCAGGGCTCATTTTGATCTTCCTTAATTAAGGATCCCTTAGAAACTCTGTCTCATGTTGAAAATCACTTGCTGGAAACACTGTTCTGGAGTCACTACAAACCGTAAAGCTGCACTGTTCAAAAGAAATAGAGACGTGGAAACACTGGGCAAACTTCAGCTCAAAACTACCAATATCTGAAACGCAGCTATAAGTCACCAAGTCCAGGAGCATCAAACAATGCAGCCAAGTGACTGGGAGATTTGGAAGAATTATGAGCAGAGCACTTGCCACAATTGATTACGATTTAATAACAGAGAAGGTGAAGTTTTCAGTGTGAATAAGCACAAACATGTAGGCCTGGCACAAAATCATTACATCTGATTGCAGTTAAAGATCTGCGTCATGGCAGTAAAAACTCCATTCTCGAGCTAATAGAATTGAGACATCCTGGGTATTTCAGGGTATTGATAAGGGTTTGACCTGAGCTAACAAAGAATGAGTGGGCAGAGGTGATCAATGGGCAAAATGGATCCATTTAAAAATATTGACTCATTGTGTGAAAACATTCACTGTGGCAAGATCTGCAGAGAGTACACACTGATGGGTTACTCCAAGGGGAAGGAAGAAATGTTTGATTTCATGGATGAAACAGGGGACAGAAAACACCTGAAACTAGAGAGGAGTTGCTGAAAACAACTGAAATTAGTGAGGAGCTGCTGAAAGTACCTGGAACTCGTGAGGAGCTGCTGAGAACCCCTGAAGCCAGTGAGGAGCTGCTGAAATAGATAGTGCCAGGCTCTGTTCAGTGGTGCCCAGCGACAGGACAAGGAGCAAGGCCATAAATTAAACACAAGCAGTACCACCTCAACACTTCTTCCCACAGAGGGTGGCAGAGCACAGGAACAGCTGCCCAGGCAGGGCACAGAGTCTCCCTTTCTGGAGACATTCCAGTCCCACCTGGATATGCTCCTGTGTTACTTTTTCCAGGTGACCCTGCCTGGGCAGGAGGGTTGGACTGGGTGATCTCCAGAGGTCTCTTCCAACCCTAATGATTCTACATTTCTGTGAAAACACCCACAATTATTGAGGAGCTGCTGAAAGCCCTGATGGGGGGCTGGATGGGGGGACACTGGGGTGGCAGGCAGGGCAGGCAGGGCTGCAGCACCCCAGGCCCCAGCAATTCCAGGGCTCTGAACAAACACCCTGTGCACACCAACACCTCCTGTGGGGCTGAGCCCAGCAGTGTGTGCTCAATACCACTTTTCAGGTCAATAACTCTACAAGCTGCAGAAGGAACTCTTTTCCTTGCAGCTCAGCACCCAACAGGGTGTTTAACCCCTTGTCTGCTTGCAGCAAAGCTTGCCAGGCTACATCGCTGCCAGCTGTACCATTTCAGTTGGAAAGGTGATTTAAACTTGCCTGTTCGAGCTGAGATTAAATCCCAGCAGGAAACTAGAAGGAGATTTAGGTCCAGTGCACCCCCTCCCACCCCACCCCAGGCCTCTTGTCTTCTCCAGCTCAAGCCAAGATGCAGCTTCTGAAACTTTTCCCCCTCCGGGCTTTTGCTGAACTCCAGCAGAAATCTGTCTCCTTCTGTCCTTCATGGAAGAGCTCAGGCCAACCCTGAGTTTTCAGGTTAGGAAACCTTTCTGCAAATGTGCTGATGTGCTTGGAACTGGATGATGGCCAAGAAACCAATCAGTCCCAGAGTGAGGTCCTGTGTGCCACCCATCTGCCAGCCTCCGGCAGCGTCTGGGAACCATCAAGATCACAGAGCCAGAGTGGGAGGCAAACAATGGGTATTCTCTGGATATGGCTCAGCCAGGATAAAATGTGACACCCTAAAGAGTGCCCTGGCGTCATCCAGCACAACATCTGACTGAGAGGACATCAAATGCCACACAGATATCAAGGGCCTGATGGCCAGTCATGTGAAGAGCAAACAAGATAGCAGGGTGGCAGGGGAGGCAACAGGGAATAAAACCCTAATGTCAAGCCCTTCTGTGCTGAGCAGTCAGCCCGAAATGGTTGTGATTTTTGCTTTCTGCCAAGGTTCTGCTTTAATTGGGCAAGACTGTGCAGCATGTTCAGTGACACAGAGCAGAGGGTAAAACAGCCTGTGCCAGGCTGGGAGGCCGTGCAGGAGTCACCCTGCTGTGGTGCAAAGAGTTATTATGGGTCAGAACATCTTATCCATGATGGGTTTTTACTTTACTGTTGTAAGAAATGTTCTGTGATTTAAGCTAAATCAACATTTCTGTGCATGCTGTTAACTCGCCACACACAAAACCCAAATTTTCCCTACATGAGTTCCACTTGTCCCAGTGAGCAAAGCTAGAATGAACTCCCAGCCCTTCTCATTGCCTTGGGTGAGGTGGAAGCAAAAAGTCAGTGACCACCAAGACAGCCTGAGAACTGAGAACACAACCATGGACATGCTGCTGAGTCTCATCCCCCCGTGACTCTCCCACATCCCGGCCCAGCAGTGGCTTCACTGCACAGTGCTCTGACCTGCACAGTGAGGGCAGCTCTTGGAAGGCTGGTGGAGCAAAGTTCTCTCTGGGAGCAGGGGCGGAAACCTCCTGGGTGCCTCCAAGACATCAAGAGCTGGCCTAACTCCTAAATTACAGAGGCCACCTATACAGCTTCTCCAGAAAATCCGTAGTGTAGAAAATGCAAGCACAACCAAGTTCCTTATTGACTTGAGTGTAATAGATCAGTTAATACACCCCAGTGCTTCATCAGAGAAGTAGCACCCTGCAGTGTTCCTTCCCCAACTCCTGCAGCAGCTCCATAATGATCTGAATAGCATCTCTGGTACTTGAACCTCTTGCCAGCACAAAGCTGGTTCAATAGTCCCATTCAAGCCCAGAGTAGCCGGACTGGCTGAGCTCCATCTCCACAAGAGTAGGAGATTCTTGCTGTAGTCTAAGAAAGAAAAATCACTTAGCACAAATAAGGTCTTTTAAAACCACTGATTAAATAGATATTCACAAGACAGAGCACAATGGCTTTGATGGAACCATTGCAACCTATTACATAAATCCTCATTCATGCCCAGGAGAGCTTTTCCTTTTCTTTTTTTAATAACAGAAGAGAAAATGAAGCCACGGAAAAGATATTAAATTATAGAAAAATGTGTGACTGGTAAGTTCTTGACTTAAACTCAGAGGAGCAGAGATACAGAATTTGGGCTGGAAATCTTGGCTGCTGTGCAGTCCCCAGCTGTGAGCTTGCAGGAGCTGTGCCATGGCCTTGGCTGCCTGGCACGGGAGCTTGCTACCTTGGACTCAGCTCTGCAGCACCAGCCCTGACAAATTACACCCCTTCTGGGGAGGAGGATGGAATTGCAGAGTTATTGATGGATGAACGGGAGTGCTGACAAGGAAAGTGAAGTGTTATGTGAGGGGGCTGGTCGATACTCACAAACTCCATCCTGTATTCTATAAAGGGCCATGGAGATGTTCTGAGGGCTGGAGCTCCTCTGCTCTGGAGAAAGGCTGGAAAAGCTGGGGGTGTTTGCCTGGAGAAGGCTATAGGGAGTCCTTAGAGTCCCTGCCAGTTCCTAAAGAGGCTCCAGAGGAGCTGGAGAGGGACATTGGACAAGTGTCTGGAGGAACAGAACAAGGGGGAATGTCTTCCCACTGCCAGAGGGCAGGGCTAGATGGGATACTGGGAAGGAATTGTTGGCTGTGAGGGTGGGGAGGCCCTGGCACAGGTTGCCTGGAGAAGCTGTGGCTGCCCAATCCCTGGAATATGTATAATATTGCATCAGTTATCAGATTTACTGGAGCTAAAAGTGTTCTGGGAAAGCAGCAGTGAATGTAGAGTTTAATTGAATAGTTCTTTAAACACTGTATAATTTTAATGCAGTAAAGCAAAAGGGGGTCAGCTTGTTCTTTCAGACTCCACTCCAAACAATTTACTATCTTTACGGATGAAAAAATGTCAGCAGCCTTTTGTGATGTGAGTGAAACTAGGACATTCAATATAGACCCACTTCAAACCTTCACTCACGGACATCTATTCCTTCAGCCAATATTTATTCTCTTCCCAGAAAGTCCTTTTATGCACTTTACATGGTGAGCTACAGCATCTCCTTCACTCCACTTTTCCCAGTAAATCTCTGTTCTCATAAGTGTCTCTAACTGCAAACAGATGGAATCAACCTGATATGGCCTTGTATAACACCAGGAGCTCAATGGCCTTACCAAGGTGGTCATAGGGGACTGGACAACTTGGCCCAACACCAGGACTGGTGTGGACAGTGCACAAAACCAGCCCCTTCCCTTCTGCTCCTCACCCTCAGAAAGGGTTAACAGGAAACGTTTGTGTAGGACACTAAGAAGTTCTTGGCCCCAAAACAGGACTCAGATCTCAACTAAGACACTGATCAAACATCTCCTGGTGCTCTCTGCCTTTCCCTGCTCCTCTTTGCCAGGCACAACTCAGCCAGCAAACCCAGGAATTCAGTTCCCTGGCGTCACCTCCGTGTGAATTCATTCCTTCTTGTGATGTCACCCAGCTCCAACGCCCCCGGGGCTCTCGCTGGAGTAGGGAACAGTTGACGTGTGCGGGAATTCTCCTTTTAGCAGACACAGAGATGATTTATAAGAAATCCCTGCCTGCACTTCCTCCAGTTGCTTCAGTATCTTTCCCTGGGTGTTTTTACGGTAAAGTTTTTCCAGGGCTCTGCCCGCCCGCAGATGGGCCGTCTCCCCCACCCGACACAGTGTTCACCCAAGGCCAAGCAATGCAGGTGTTCCAGGAATTTATGGAGCTGAGCTGGCCCCACTGCAGGGACACAGGTGAGCAGGGGATACTGAGCCATTGATCCCATGGCAGACTCTGCATAAGGGGCTTGTGGATGGAACAGCTCCCAAAAGAACAAGAGCTGTCGGGATCAGGGATTCTGAGACCATCAGGACTGGGACAGCTCATTCCTTATCCAACCTATAGACGATGCTGCAACCCAGACCTCCAGCTTACACCTCACTGTGGCACCACACTGAAGTCTTTGGACAGAAATCTGCTGCATTAACTTTCCAGAGAAGGGAATGGAGCTGGGGAAGGGTCTGGAGCACCAGGAGCAGCTGAGGGAGCTGGGGGAGCTCAGCCTGGAGAAAAGGAGGCTCAGGGGGGACCTTCTCACTCTCTGCAACTCCCTGACAGGAGGGTGGAGCCAGGTGGGGGTCGGGCTCTGCTCCCAGGGAACAAGGGACAGGACAAGGGGAAACAGCCTCAAGTTGTGCCAGAGGAGGTTCAGGTTAGACATGAGGAGGAATTTCTTCAGAGAAAGGGTGGTCAGGCACTGGAAGAGACTGCCCAGGGAGGTGGTGGAGTCCCTATCCCTGGAGGGATTTAAAATCCCTGTGGATGTGGCACTTAGGGACATGGGGCAGTGGTGGCCTTGGCAGTGCTGGGGAATGGTTGGACTCAATGGGCTCACAGGGCTTCTCCAATCTTAATTCTGTGATTCTACTTGATCTTGGGGAAAAAAAAAAGTTGTCTAATGTCTAACATCCAATAGGAGCTTGAATGATGTACCTAAGACAGACCTGTTTCACCACCACCTTTGTATTTTTAATTAATCTCTCCTTTCAAACTTACTGCCAAATCATCTTTAAATGTCTATTCCTAAGGGAGAGCTAATAACTGAACAGAAATGTCATATAATAAGGATTAAAACAAAGTTATATAAGGTCAGTGTAAAAACAACAGACTAACATAAGATAACTGGACAATAAAGTTTGTTTTAGAACTTTTCAAGAGCCTTGATACCTCACCTTCTGTATAACTTTTGAAATCTTCAGGCTATGATGAGTTTATAGCACAGTTCTAAGGAAAAGATTATAAATAGAAGGGCATGGCTTTTTTCTCTTTTAAATAGTGATTTAATCCAAGACATATTTATCTAACCCCTCAGAAAACCAAGAGTGTGGAGCCTCTGATTAGCAGAGAGCTGCACCATGGCTCCTTCCTCCAATCTCAGGGGAATTTTGGGGCCAAATTCTGCAGCCTCACTGACTAGGTGCCCCGTTGGCACCCAGCTGCTTCTGCCTCCCCTCAGCACCTGTGCAAGACACAACAGGTTTATTTCTTTAGTTTTCTTTTTAATCTACAGTCTTTGAATCCCTGTAAAATATATTCTGTCCCAAAGACACTAATCTACGGTGAAACTACTTCCTGCTCCACCTTGTATCCGGTCAGATTATGCCGAAACACCCAAGACCTGCTCCTGTGGGTGACAAAACTGCCAATAAAATTTTAGTTGGGAAGATCCCTGTCTACACCTCAAAATGTACTTCTCGAATATGCTGTGGCTCAGCTCATAGGGGGATTTCAGGTGGGGCAGCATGAAAGTATCTCCTGTTCCCAGAGGTACCAACAGGAACACGGGCTGCTTTGAAGTCTAGTGTGAGGCTTGTTTTTCACTTTTCAGCTCTATGCAAAGACAAAAAAATCCATCTCAATGCTATGGCAGCTTTCCATGGACAAGCCTGTCACCCAGCTACCAATAAACAAGTGCACCTCGACATTTCAGGTGGGCAGAGGCACTGGGGGGAATATGACCAGGCTGGATGGGGCTTGGAGCCACCTGCCCATGGCAGGGGTTTGGAGTTAAATGAGCTTCAAGTCCCTCCCAACCCAAACCAGTCTGAGATTCTGTGACAGACTGCAGGGATCAAGACCTTTTGCCTTTCTGTACCCAATGCATGACAATGTCAAAACAAATTCCCTGGTGTTACAAAGACACACATAAAGCACAAAGATTGAGTCTTAGAAACATGGTAGGGAATCAAACCATTACTCAAGTGAATTTGGATGTCTTGGTCTCCTTTCACCTAAAGTCATCACTAACAGGCTCTGGCTGATGTGACCAGAAACAAGCCAGGTACTACAAGGAAATAAGTCCTGCTCCAGGATATGGCACATGGCTTGCTCATTCAGAAAGTGAAGAAAGCTTTCTCTCCAGGTTTGTAAAAAAATCCAGATATCACTGAATCACAGAATCCCAGAATGATTTGGGTTGGAAGGGACCTTAAATCCCATCTCGATCCAGCTGTTCTCCCACCCAAGAAACAATCTGTGAATTCCTACATGGAATTCTCCTCCTGCCAGTTTTCAAGACCAGATGGTTTTACCTCAAACACTTGTTTATAAATGTACAAACCAGTAAATGATGCACTAAACAGTTTCACAAAGAAAGGTGAACTTAGTGCAACAACAGTAGAAAATGGTATCATTGATAAACCAAATAAAACAAACATAAACAAGGTAAGATATAATCTCTCAGTTCTTCTCTCATTAAGTCATTCTGAGGACTTAATTTTAAAATACAAAAGTGTTCTGAGAATATTTTGTAATTACAAACCAATAAGAGAAATCATCCAGGAGGAATAATTACATAATTTCTACATGAACTCACTGCTTAGAAGAATTCACAGCTTAGAGAGGCTGTAATAAATAGCTCCTCATATCATTGCTGCTGCTGCAGCTGATGACTCACCACTGTTACTGGGATCATATCCCAGAATAGTCACGCTCCTCTGTGTACTGCATGCAAAATTAGCCATCAGGGGCTTACTATTAAACAAAACAGATCTGTGGGGTCAGGGTTTATGTGGTCATATCATAAAAACAAAAGCTGTTCAGTGTTTTACTGGAATGCAACGAACGTGACACACCCAACCTGAAGGCCTCTGTTCCCCATCCCACAGAATCAGAATCAGCGTATTCCAAACCTGGGGTTTTTCAGGTAACAATTCCCTATCACACACTTTTGGTCCTGGCAGCACAGAACAGTCCTCCTGCAGACAGCAGCTAAAACCACTGAAAGAGAGGAATACACCTGGAATCACAGAAACATAAGGGAACAAGTCCAGGGATCTGTAATCAAAAAGGCTGGGAGAGCTGGGGGTGTTCACCTGGAAGAGAACTCTCCAGGGACAACTTAGAGCCCCTTCCAGTGCCTAAAGAGGCTCCAGGAGAGCTGGAGAGGGACTTTGGACAAGGGCCTGGAGAGACAGGACAAGGGGGAATGGCTTCCCACTGCCAGAGGGCAGGGTTAGATGGGATATTGGGAAGGAATTCTTCCCTGTGAGGGGTGTCAGGCCCTGGCATAGGCTGCCAAGAGAAGCTGTGGCTGCCCCATCCGTGGAAGTGTTGGGGCTTGGAGCAACCTGGGCTAGCGGAAGGTGTCCCTGCCCATGGCAAGGGGTGGAATGAGATGGGCTTTAAGGTCCCTTCCAACTCAAACCATTCTGTGATTCTGTGAGCTAATTAAAATATATATCCCGTAGCAGCTAGAGCAGAATGGTGCATCAGTCTGATAGAGTTTAATTCAAAAAGCACAACAAAGTAGTATGAAACAACAGAAATGCCCTGCTATTACTCCATTAGCCTCCAAGAAACACCAACAGTTTCTTCCAAAAAGTAGTTAATCACATTATATAGGTGTTGTCTGTGCTTACGTGCCACACCAAAGTGATGTTTGCGATTTTCAGTGAATACCCACAATCTTTGGGAATTGTAGGGCAGAGCCCCACATAAGACATGGAGGTGACTGACAGAATGACAGGACTAAGAAAGGACTTTCCCCATCTGACTTCACAACCTCATTTCCAAAAGCGTTCTGTTCTTTCATCTTCTGGTATTTGTGCATGTCTCAAAGTACATCTACAGCTTTTACCTTCACAACATTTTCACCGAAAGAATATTAACAACATCAAAAGTTTACTTTTTGGCTGAATAAAAACCCTCTCCTTATACTTTCTGGCTGAATAAAAACCTCCAAGAATTCCAGGAACACCGTCCACTACCCCAGGTTGCTCCAAGCCCTGTCCAACCTACCTTGGACAATTCCAGGGGTGGGGCAGCCACAGCTGCTCTCAGCAACCTGTGCCAGGGCCTCACCACCCTCACAGCCAAGAATTCCTTCCCAGTATCCCATCTAACCCTGCCTTCTGGCAGTGGGAAGCCAATCCCCCTTGTCCTGTCTCTCCAGGCCCTTGTCCAAAGTCCCTCTCCAGCTCTCCTGGAGCCTCTTTAGGCACTGGAAGGGGCTCTAAGTTGTCCCTGGAGCCTTCTCTTCTCCAGGTGAACACCCCCAGCTCTCCCAACCTGTCTTCAGAGCAGAGGGCCTCCAGCCCTCAGAGCATCTTCATGGCCTCCTCTAGACTCATGTTCTTCTGCTGTTGTTCCCCAAGGCTGGAGGCAGCACTGCAGTTGGGTCTCCCTCAGGCACCTGAGTGGGACAGAATCCCCACACACACCTGGTGCCCACATTGGGGGTCAGCCCGGGGCACGGAGTGTTTCTGGGTGCCTGTAGACAGGGCCAGGGCATGTTGAGCTCATGAGCAATTCCCTCCCCAGTCAGGATGTGTCCCAGTGCTCCCCTCTGACTCCCCCAAGGCTCTGCCTGCTCCATGTCCAGCACTTCCATGCTCATCTTGCAGCACAGTCTCCTTCCCAAAAACTCACAGGTAAAGCCATGCGCTCGGGTCCCTAGAGCTGGGCTAGAAATCACAAACAACCATTGAATTTACATCTATGGGACTTTCAGACTTGGTTCCAGGTTCTCTGAGGCCAAGAACTGCTGGAATCCGTGGGCAGTAACAGGGAGTACTGTGTCCATCCCACTCCTGCAGGTCCCCCCCAGCTCTCTCCACTGTGTCATGCTGAATCTGCCTCGTCTGCTGCTTCAAACCCTGAACTCCTGAAAACTGCTGTGACTTCCTTGGAAATACGTCAGTGCTGCCCTAGATACTGAGGCTGCTCCACCAAACAGTCCTTTCCACACTGCACAGTGACTGCCAGACTATTTCTCTTGTTATTCTCATCATCTCTGGGTTCATCCTCATTCCCCCTTTCCTGACAGCCCACCCAGAGCACCTCCACGCTCTGTCTACCCTTCCCAGCTCCCTCTCCTTCTCTGAGAATAACAGGAAGGAAAGCAAGGATTTATTTGTCATTTTTTCAGCCTTTAGACATCAAGAGTTGTGCTCATCTCTCTGCAGATATTAATTCCTCTGGGCTAAGTAATAACAGGCTCCCTGGAGCAGTCTGTCCTTGTTGGATTCCACAGACTGCCCACTCTCTTCATCAGCTCCCAGCCAGTTTGTGGCCAGATTAGAGTTCCCCCATCATAAGAGTCAACTGGAATACTCCAAGTTGTATTTCATACTCTCCTAAAATCCAAATATATCTTGTCTATCAAATCCAGTTCCCCTCCTAATTCTCTTACTCCTATAAACAAACCCACCGATCACATCTGCTGTGTTTTGCTCATGCTGGTTCTTTTGAGAGTGGGCCAAACCCCTGAAATCCAAATGCTCCTGAGCCAGGAGAGAGAACATGGAATCTGCTGCTTTAAATGGGACAAATCTGCTTTTAATTGGCTGCTGTCCATGACAGATTTTAATCCTGTGGAGGCAATAGTCCACACTACTATCTGAGCATTTTTACCAGCACATATTGATTGGCTTTTTGCAGTCCTCTGCTTTGCCTATATTTCTACCCCAAAACTGTATTACTTGAATCATCAAACAATATATTAATTCCAGGAGTTTATATTATTGAGCTATTATGTTTATCCATGGTTTCTAAAAACATTTTCTAAAGAAATCAAGCCCTTTGGATCAATTCACTCTTATTTTGCCAACAGACCTACACCTAGTGATTTCATCTACGAAAACATATGGATAAATGTGAGGTTGGAATATCCTCGAGCTTTCAGGGACAAGGGAAGACCTGAGCACCACTTTTTCCCAGCAAATGTGGGGGGCATAGCATGGGGCATTAAACAGAGCCCCCCCAATCCCTACTGGAAATGATGGGAGTGGTCCAGCAGCTTCCTGGGAAGCCCAGTGAGAGGTGGAAGGGAATCATTGTACTATCAAAGTCCACATCTGACACTTGCATTACAAACACAAGTTTCATGCTCATATATATAATCCAGGCAAACACATAAACAGACAGAAAAAGGAAATATGGGGAGTCTTCTATCATAAAAGAGAAATTGCAGGAATTTTTATAAAGTTTCAGAATTACGTTAAACAGTACAGAATTAGCCAAGTTTAATTTTGTTGTTGTTACTGCTTCCATTAATTGCTAAAGCTTATTTGGAGTTAACACAGAGGTATAAACAGCCCAGAGTGAGACACACAGCAAAAATTCCTTAAAATTTCCCATTGAAAAACCAAGGATCAGATTTGGTCATAGCTGGGCCAAGCTCACCTTGCTCAGGATGGAATCTGTTCTTGCAAAAACTACTGAGCTGATTTCAAGCATAAAACTGTGGAAAAGCTGTTGTGCCCACAGTAACACCTGTTCTGTCTCTGGCTGCAGGGGGTTGCATTTGATTTTCACTTTTGTTTTCCGTTTCAGGCTCTTGCTTTAAAGGTTTCATTTTAAACTTGGCAGGAGAGCCCAGGCAGTGTTAGTCAGGGATCAGTCTTTTCATGAGACAAACACTCACAGTTGACTCACTGATGGTCTTTTGAAAGCAAATCCAAGCACATGGGACACTAATTGGAGCCCTTTTAGTGCTGGGCTGTTCCCAGTCCCAGAGGAAATCGGGTGAGGAGCCCCAGGGGAAAGCCAGGAGGAACCTGGTCTAGTGTAAGGTGTCCACAGGGGGATGGAATGAGATGGGCTTTGAGGTCATTCACAACCCAAACCATTCCAGGATTCCATGATTCTCCTTGAATGCTTTCAGTGGGGAAGGCAGTGGTGTCCATCCTAAGGAGGGGGTATCCACTGGGTGCTCCCCTGGCTTGCAGAGGTCTCCTGATGCCCTTCCCTGCTTTCCAACCTCTGAGCACAGTTCTGTGTCTCTGCTTTCTGTACTTCCCCCATCCCCAGCGTGTAGAAGCTTGAGAGTTTAGTTTTTAATAGCGCTATAGAGCATCATATGATGATTTTACTTTTTCCTACATGATCCCCCCCTTCCCTGCCATGTCCTGAGACCTCAGCCTGGCCATCACTACATTTCCACCCTGATTCCTGTTTCTCCCAGTATCTGCCCCTCCTGTGCTCCATGGGGTCTGAGGAGATGCTGTCCTGTGCTCACACAGGCAGATTTAACATCTGAGACAAGAAGGGTTGGATGAACTGGGACAATCCCTGTAAACCAAAGGTGCTGTGGGATGAGGACATGTGGCTTCCCAGTACACAGCAGGAATTCGCCGGCTCAGTGTCGTGGGTTAATTTCCTACTGTTTTCAGCTTTAACAGTTGGATTGATACAATTAACATGTTTTCATATGCTTTCCTTAAAAAAAAAAAAGCTAAAAAAAGATAAACTGCTATTAAAGCTTGCAGGCATTTTATGTCCTAGAATTTATACTGAGAGCAACATAAAAAAAGCCACAAAACCACACAGGTAATCAGGCTGGGGGAGAAACAGCCCCTGTAAAATGATTGATAAATCCCTTTATAAGCCAAACAACAATCGTGTTACTTTGCAATTTGATTTTGAAACTTCCAGAATTTAGCGAAGAGCTTCAGCTCTTTAATACATTTGCCAGCTGCGGGTTCTAATCTCACTATTTGTTAATTGTAACGAAGGAAAATAATTATTCCCCGAGTCCTGGGGAGGTGTTGGCACTGGAAGTGGCGGGGTTGGAGCGGTGCCAGGGTGGGGATGGATGGCTGTGCCGGAGCTGTCGCCCTGTGCCGGGTGCTGCTCTCATTTCACTGCTCCATTGACGTCACCAGGAGCTTTCAAACCAGCCCCGCACGTCTGGTGAACTCCACAGAACTGGGAGGATGAAAAACCCGCAGCTCATTCACCAGAATGAAAATGAGGGGTTTGGGGTTTTTTTTTCTCTCTCGTAAAACCTTTGCTGTTTTATTCCTTTTTCCGTGCCCTTTATTGAGTTTGTGTTTAAATCAATACACTGTGATTATAATTTGTATCAGGGATCAGCCCTGCCCATGGCAGGGGGCGGGGGGGACAGAGGGGATCTTTAAGGTCCTTTCTAACCTAAACTAGTCGGTGATTCTGTGATCTGTGATAAATCGAACAAAGACAATAAAAATGCTGAGGAAGGACACTCTTTGTGCTTCCAAAAGTAACAGAATGGCTCTTTTTGCTCTAATTCAGATAGTTCAGGGCTTAATTTTCTGACCCTTATAAAAACCCCCACGTTATCAACATTGTCATATTCCATGGAATGGGATGTTCTGTGTTACAGGCTGGACTTCGTGATGACTTTCAACTCAGGATATTCAGTGATATCATGACTCTATGATTCTATTATTCCATGATTCTGTGATTCTATTATGCCATGACTCTATGACTCTGTGATTCTGTTATTCCATGATTCTGTGATTCCACAATTCTGTGTTTCTATTATTCCATGATTCTGTGATGGAAGGCTTCAAAATCTTTCTTTTTTTACGTGGCTGCCCTGAAAATGAGCAGCAAAGATGCTCCCTGAGCAGTGTCTGGTTTGAGACAGCGCTGGTGGCAGCCAAGTACTGACATCCATCTGCCATAATCCAGAGCTCCCAGGACAGAGCCAGTGGGAATAGGAGGTGGATAATGGTTATAGATTTGTTTTTGCAGTTTGTGGAGAAAGATTTTTAATCTTTGAAAAGTCCTTCTGAGGAATCTTGTCTGCATAAGGAGTGAACGCCATGGCTGCTCGTGACAACCCTGTGTCACCCAGGTCTAAGCAGGATGTCTGCAAGGGCAGGGACACCTACAGGAAAAGCCTTTGTTTAGTTCCCGGTGTTAAATTCCAGCTGAGCTTTGGAGCTGGGGAGCAGAGGACAGTGCTTAACATCCATCTGTCCTGCTCTGTGTTGGGAAGGGAGCTCCTACACAGGGTGCACCTGGGTTTATTCTGTGCAGAAGCAACTGGGGCAGAGTAACTCATTGGGAATGTTTCATGGCACCTGGAATAGCCCTTTGATTATTCCCATCAGCAAAGGGGATAAATTGCAGGGGACTGGCTCAGGGGGAATGGGGAGCTGTTCTCAGGATGGCAGAACTGTAAATCACAAGCTGTGGAGGCTGTAAAAAATAATCACTCAACTTTTGGAATTCTTTGTCTGTAACGAATCCCAGGTCAGTAGGAACGTGAAATTTCACTTATTAAATTTCACTTATTTCTTCTGTAGAGAAGAAATCCGTTTTCCATCATGTTGTTCACCGTATCAGCTGACTGTCTGAGATTGCCTAATCTGCCAGTGAGTTTGGAGCTAAAAGAAATCTGTATCCCAGTTATTAGCCTCTGGAGAAGAGGTTTATGAAGGAAATCCTGATAAAGCTTTAGAAACAGGAATCTGCATTTCTAAGCCTGCTAAGATGCAAGAGTGGAAAAAGCCCCAGAACTTCTTAGAAAATGCTGAGACCTCTTTTTGCATTCAGAGAATCCCAGAATGGTTTAGGCTGGAAGCTCATCTCATTCCAACTGCCTGCCCTGGGCAGGGACACCNAAGTTGTCCCTGGAGCCTCCTCTTCTCCAGGTGAACACCCTCAGCTCTCCCAGCCTGTCTCCAGAGCAGAGGGGCTCCAGCCCTTGGAGCACCTCCATGGCCCCTCTGGACTCACCCCAGCAGCTCCACGTCCTTTAGACTCCAGCACATGGCTTCCTGGCTACCCCTGGATGACCTATCCCAAAGGCTGTTCACAGACACCACCAAAGCCAGGCTGGGGAGCAGCAGCTGCCGACTCACCAGGGCAGCTCCTCCATCCTGGCTCATCCCGACAGGACCAGCACATGGAGGGGTGTCTGCAACCACGGAGGACTCAGACTGCTGGGACTTGGACAAGTCAGGGAGGAGGAGGAGGAAGAATAGACTGGAAAAACAACTCAATGTGTGTGACAGATAGAGATGCACATGAACTTGGCTAAAAAGAGTCTCCTATGCAAGTGAAGTTACACAGATTATTTCCCTGGAAGTTAAGATAATGAATGGAAATATGGTAATGTAAATACGTCAAGAGTGGCCTCAAACACTCTTAACTCTTATCTTCTGCCTTGCAAGACCAGCATGAAAATCCAGCCAGGAACAACTTGAAAAGATACAGCATGAAGAGAAGGGAAAGGTCACTAAATACCAACCCCATTCCTCCACTGGAATCCCTCTGTAACCAGCTTCCCAAACAGCCAAAGCAAACACTACACTGCTCAGAGCCAATTAAATCCCCATTATTTTATTGTTAAAAATTCTGTTTCAGCCAGGCATTGTCTCTGCTGCAGACATATCTCAACAGTGGGTTCTTTGTGCTTCCTACAGGCATTTGTGAGCACAGGAGAAATATTTGGCCTTCTCTTTCTGAATTGTGCCTACAGATTCCTGACTTATGTCTCTCAAATCTACCTTCTGCATATAAATCATTTCTTTGTTGGAAATTCTGCCTATTTATAGAAGGCTACGGAATTGATACATGAAGACAACCAAAATGTTTGAAGTACATCTAAAGCTACAGCTAAAACCCAGGGAAATCAGGTAACTTGAAGGTAGAGCAGATTTTAACCCACGGCATTGGAGAGTGTTAAATAATCGCAGACCAAACCTTGAGTATTTTAAAACTCAATATCAAAATCAAAGTCAGTTCATGTCAGTGAAGTGAGGGGGGGGTCAGTCTCTTCTCACAGGTAACAAGAGACAGGACAAAAGGAAACAGCTTCAAGTTGCACCAGGGGAGGTTTAGCTTGGATATTTGGGAATATTTCTCCCTGGAAAGGTTGTCCAGCCCTGGCACAGCTGCCCAGGGATGTGGTAGAGTCCCCACCCCTGGAGGGATTTAAACACCATGTGATTGTGGCACTTGGGGATATGGGGCAGTGATGGCCTTGGCAGTGCTGGGGGAACAGTCTCAGTGGGCTTTTCCAACCTAAATGATTCCATGATTCTGTATGATACCACATTATGGAAAACACTTCCAGCCTCACATCCAACTGCAAACATCTCCACTTAAATCAAGTGAGCTGAAAGAATTAAAGTCAGGGTGGCTGTTCTGCATCCCGTGGTTATCACCCCTCCGACAAGCATGTTTCTATTCCAGCACAAAGATATGCCAAGAGGACCTGCCCCTCTGGCTGCACTTATCTGGGGGCTGTGGAGCACCTCTGAGATCCCTGTGCTGGCAGCCAGAAGCAGAGTCCTGGGTTTGTGTTCCACCACTTCATATCATGACAGTTTCTGCTCCCCCACCAACACAATGTTCAGTCTGAATTCAGAGTTTGAAACCATTCCTACAAACAAGCACCAACCATGAAAGCCTCTATTTCCCCACCTGGCATTTACAGGAACTGATGTGCTGGTGCAATCCCAACGGCACATAACCATTTCCCATTGCCCCAAAACACGTTCCAATGTCCCATACCAGGCAGGGCACAAACACAGAGCTCTCAGTGACCGATGTCCCACACTGTCCAGGTGTGGATAGGAACCACCAGCTCCTCTGTTGAACTTGGAGGAGAACACTGTGCTCTGAAGTAAAAGGCCATCCACAGAACCATGGAATGGTTTGGTTTGGAAGGGACCATTCATGGGGGTCATAATGTCCCTTCATCCCCTGTCATGGGCAGGGACACCTTCCACTAGGTCAGGGTGAAGCTCTAGTTAAAAGAGTTTGCTCATGCATGATGGGACAGCAGAAGGATATGCCTGAAGATGCAGTGCAAATGTGTAACAGCAATTAATAATAGAGGCTCTGATGAAGTGCAGCAACACTTGCTGCTGTGTCGGACACAGCCATGTGAGTCCTCACCTATCTCTGTCCTTCAGACCTGGCACGTGCGGGACCTCTTTGGCTGGGGAGAAATCGGTGCTGTCAACACCCTCCTGAGCACTGAGCAGCCACATGAGCCAGCGAGGGGGCACATGCCACCAGGTCTGTCCTGCAGAAGGACAGGGGGTGTCTGGGCAGTGGCACTGCTGTGGCTCCATGGGCTGGCACCACCAGCAGCAGGAGGAAGGACCCTGCCATCCATCCCAGCCCATGGTGCGGCGGAGGAAGAGCGGTCGCTCACCTCAGCTGTCCAGTGATTCATCAGGAAGACACAGCCCTCACTTTACGCAGGGTAATGACAGACACTGTTAGGGTTTCGATGAAGAAAAGCTCACACCACTGTGAAGGGCCCTTGGGAAGGGAGGACAGCCAGCACCACGCATACAGAACTCAAGCAACCAGTGGGACCTTCCATCCTTCCTCTTCCTGCCGCCTTCTTGTCTCCAGGGGCCTCCTGTGGCTTCCTTTCTGAACATCTGTTGTCACCAGAGGTCTTCCAACAATGTAATAAGGCATTTTTGCTCTTCTCTAAATATTTACCTTTCCATTCTCCTGCCCCAACACCACACACTGCTCTCCTCAAGGAGCAGATTGTGCTCTGGAGAAGGGAATCTCACCCTGTCACTCCACAGTGCCTTTAAAGGCTCAGAGCCTTGATATTTTCATTAATATATACAAATACTAAGCTATAGGTTCATCCCAGAGCCTAATGCAGAGGTTAAACGATTATAAGCGATAATGAGATTACGTAGAATAAATTCTGTGTAAGAGCACAATATTTCTGTGTATAGGTATGATTACAGAATCAGCATTTGAATATCTAGGATATAAAATTATCTCTATATTGTGTATCCTTAAGGACTACATAGATTATCCATACCAGAAGACCACGTATATCACACTACCCAATGGCTTCATCCCTGAACTCAAACAGTGGGTCTTTACCTATAAAATGAAACCTGTTTTGGTGCCATCTATCAAACCCAATCCTGCACCATCTGTGGTAGGACACCACTCTGGAGTTTTCCTCTCTCCTCCCTCTGCCCTACCATGGCCAGATCAGAGCAGAGGCAGCAGCAGCAGCTCCATCTGCTTATTAAAATGCAACAGTAGTTGACAACAGACTGGAGAAGGTGCAGAGGTAGCACCATGAAATCACTCAAGCGAAAGAACATTTTAGGGACTCATCAATTTTTAAACGAAAATTTCCGTTCATGCACACCTTAGAATGAAAATAATCAAGCACAATACCAAATCTTCCATCCTTTCCCCACCCTTTCCCCACAGCCCCAATTACCAGGTGTTGTGAGAGTAGGTTGTCAGATCAAGATCTGACCAGGAAACATCAGAAAAGAAAATATTCACTGAACAACCTGACAATGCCAGAGCTCCAGGAACAAGTACCCCCTTAATGCTCCCGTTCAGCAACTGCTTTTGACCAAGGTAAAATCACCACTTCAAGCTCTTCTGCCCACCAGAACTGCTCTGATCCGGACAAACCCATGGAATACTCACCAAATCCACGAATGACGGCGATTAGGTAAAATATTAATATTTAACATCTTCCAAGATGAGACTTCTCTTCTACTCGTCCGAAAATAATCAGTACATTTCCTGCTTATTCCAAACTTGTATCTTTCTGAAGTTGTATCAGTGGCACGGAGATGTTTCCAGGAGTTTTTATTCTTTGTGATTACATGTCAACTCCCATTGCAGGGTGGATGTCACTTTATATACGAATGCAAATGACTTGGCAATCAAAATGTGAGGGTGCATGTGGAACAGCCTCTACGGACTCCCATATTTCTTCATTTCTAGCAGAAGAAAGAAAAAATAAATCTATTTCTGGCAAAACCCTGACTGCAGTTTCCTGCTCTCATTTGTATAATCCCTTCCAGTGATCCTGAGATGGGGGGTGGAGGGGGGGGGGAAAGGCAAGGCTTTTCAAAGCTGGAGAAACATCCCCTTTTTCCTGTTTATCCTTTCCAGGTCATATCCCTTGTTCATTCAGCACCTTCACAGCTGAATCAAAGTTTTCTGATGCTGCAGAAACTCCGCTCCCGGGTCCCTCCTGTGTAACCCAGGGGTGATATTCCCAGGGTGACAGGGGTGCAGGCAGCTACGTGGGGACCCAGCTCCCCATCCGGGTGAGGGGTTACAGGCAGGAGGGAGCAGGTCTCTGTGGCAAAAGGCCTGGCTTATCCATCCCACCAAACCAGACGCAGCAGCAAAGCCCTCCGAGGGTTTCCAGCTCCCTGCCAGGGGTCATTCTGCACGGAGAGGGGAGTGCTCTGCGCTATTCCCGCCACTGGGGCTGGGGCTGTGTCCCTGCATGGGATCCCTACTGCCTCTCCAGCCCTCCCCAGCCCGGCTCCAGGTGCTGTGCCTGCAGGAGAATCCTCGGAGCAGGTACCTCCGCAGCTGCGACCTCGCCCCGATGAGCGACAGCAGATTTGTGAATCTCTGCATAAAATGGAATTTTACAAGATTTACATCTAAATCCCGCCGCTAAACATCAAACCCGGCACAGCTCCCTGGTGCATCCCGACGTCAGGGGGTGGGTGGTGGGAAGACGGGGAGCAGCTCCCAAAATCCTGCCCCCACCACGCACCTCCGCCGGAGCCCGAGCTGGGGACGCGCAGCCAGGGAGGGGATCCAGGGATAAAGGGAGGGCTGGAGAAACAGAGGAGAGCGAAAGCGCTTCCAGCGGCGACAGTGCCATGGATTGGGAAGGCTGGAAGGGATCTGCCCACACGTCCCTGCCCAGGCTGCACCTCCGCCCACCCGCACCTTGCGGGGGCGAGGGAGGGGGACGCTAATGGGGCCGGGCTGGATGCGGCACTTCCTTCTGCCTGGGAAACAAAAAGTTCAATGTCAAGGAATGCGCAGGAGGGACCGGCAAATTTTGCCTTCACTGGATTTTTTTTCCTGCCGCTGAAGTCTCCAGACATTTCACCTTGACAACCAAGGGAAGGGATTTTACCATCACTTGAAATCAAAGGCATCGGCAAACCTATAAATGGGATTTCTATAGGTGAGATATAAGTGGGATTTCTATAGGTGATGTATAAATGGGATTTCTATAGGTGTAAAATGGGCTTTACATTTCATCAGAGCCATAAGTGATGCATAACATTCCCTACCCGCAGGGAGGGGGTGCCCAAAGCAGCAGGAGCACAGTGCAGGAAGCCCAGGGCACAGAGCAGGGAATTGCATCCCACAGCTCTCTGAGGATCCATAAACCAAGACCTGAAACCTGCCAGCCCACCCCGCCCTGCAGTTAACTCCCAGCTGGAAAGGGGAATGAGGAACTGTTTTAGTAATTAAGATGTCAAATCCAATTTCAAAAAACATGGAAAGGGGGAGACTGGCAGTGTCATTCCATCCAAACTCAAACTCCTGTCACCTGCACAGACGCAGTCAGAGCTGAGAAAAGAGTCTTCCAGACTAAAAGAACTATGAGCTTCTCTTCTGTAATTGTAGATGAAACATGAAACCATATTTGTATTCTATTGACATTAAAAAAAAAATATAAGAAAAGGGGCAACTTAGAAGCATAAGAAGTAAATGAAGCCAAAGTACAGATAATCAATACACAGTTTGCACCTCTCATTTGCTTTGCTGCACCTCCACTTGTGGTAATTTGGTTTGAAAGGACCCAGTTTTACACACAGTGGCAAATGATTTTGTGTAGACCACAGAATGATGCATCTTATACAAGAAAAAGGTCCCCAAACATACATGGATGGACATAAATATACACAGTCATGCAAATCATAGAAATCCAGAATGGTTTAGGTTGGGAGGGACCTCAAAGCTCATCTCATTCCATCCCCTGCCATGTGCAGGGACATCTTCCACTATCCCAGGTTGCTCCAAGCCCAGTCCAATCTGGCCTTGGACACTTCCAGGGATGGGGCAACCACAGCTTCTCTGGGCAACCTGTGCCAGGGCCTTACCACTATCCCACATAACCCTGCCCTCTGGCAGTTCAAAGCAATTCCCTCTTGCCCTGGTGCTCCCCTCTCCATGCCTGGGACAAAAAAGCCCCAGGATGTCACTCTGGAATGAATATCTGCCACATTGGCCATGAACATTGTCCGCATTCTTCTTGGTGAAAAAATAAAAATTAATTCCCTGCTAATTTGGTAACAGTTAGTTCCAGGCACTGTTGCTTCTTTTCTATCCCACCACACTGAGACTGTGCAATTTCCCTCCCCATTCCCATTTTTATGGCGTCTCCCTTCACGAGTTTGACCTTTCCCTTCATCCAGCATCCCGAACTTGATGTGGCTAATTGCAGGGAACAAGGCAGTAATCAAACAGTGGCTGGGTGGGAAGGATAATAACTCATTCTCTTGTTTTTTTCTCCTAGAGCTTCTCAGACAGTTGAATAATTATTCTCCACTAAAGACCCAACTGAAAAACCAGCAATTGCAGTATCAACATGACATAAATGAATGCAACTCTCAGGGCTGTGATCAGAACCCACTGCTCCCTCACTTCTGGGCCTGAGTGCCACCACTGAGTGCCCTC
The DNA here is from genome assembly GCA_013397135.1 of Pachyramphus minor. Classification (NCBI taxonomy): domain Eukaryota; kingdom Metazoa; phylum Chordata; class Aves; order Passeriformes; family Tyrannidae; genus Pachyramphus; species Pachyramphus minor. Next base: position 63,451 of record VYXB01004701.1, read on the forward strand.
CCTCCTACTCCCACACACTTCAAAAAACGATCAAATTGTTCATTTTGATCTTCAGCCACATCTACATATTTAATATATTTATTAATTAGCCGCTAAAATGGCTTTGCAAGCCCTAGTAATGATTAGCCCTACTCCCACTGGGCCCTCCTGGCAGCCCCAGTATTGATGTTCCTCCAGGGAAACTTCAACTGTTTCGTGAAAGATTGCACAGACTCTTCAAAAAACGGGAAAACCAGCCCAGAACGTTTATTTTTTCCACATCTTTCAGCAAAGTTACATAATGCAGCTCCTGCGCAGCCGACCCCGCTCTCCTGCTGCCTTGAAACACTCCAGGCCCTTCAGCACCTCGGTACCTTTTATTCCCTCAATCAACAGCAGGTTGCTGTGAAGGCCCAGGAATGTTCCCTGTCCTCGGAAGGCACAGCCTGAAAATATCAGCTGATATTTTGGATATTTTGAGACAAGCCAGAAGTGCAGTACATAAAAATAATCCTGTTGGATGCTCTCTCTTTCCAGATTAAAGACTCTACACTTATGCAAGAGTATTTTGGGGGTTTCACCCCAGATAAATAAGCACCAACTGTTTAGAGGCATATTTTGGCTCTCTCCTCCTGGCTAATAGTGACACAATCAGGATAGCCTGCACACATCCCAGCTGATAATCAAAAAGCATGAGAACCACCCCAAAAAGGACTTCCCCATGCCACTCATGGGATTTTATTGTCTGTGTTTTGCAGAGCAGCATCAACCCTTTCCCAAATATTTTAAATTGTTGGGGTTTTTTGTCACATGCCATGGCCACAGGCTGCTCTGTGGAGCACAAAGGTATTTATTGATTTGGGAAGGATGCACTGCGTATGCTCCAAAGCAGCTCCTCAGCCATGCAGCAGCTTTTCATTCATTCCTTCTCTCTGGCCACACTGATTCAGAATGATCAAATACTAATTTGCAATTCTAATTTCCTCCCCCCTCCCAGACAAGGTGCCCAAGAGCTCCAGGAGTATTAAATTGCCAACCTTTACACTAAACAACACTGTTTTCCACATAATACTGAAAAATATACCTAATTTAGAAATGAGATCATAAAACATAGACCCTCTCGACATAATTAGCTCACCAAACATAAATTTCAGATAATCTATTTTTCCTGAATTCTGAAGCTCTATTCAGCAAATAATAAGTTATCCCTGCTCTAAGGTGACTTGAAACCTGCAGGTAATTTGGGCTGCAAGGAAATTATCAGCTCCAAAACCTGGGTCTCCTGCAGACTCTTCTGCAAAATGTATGTGCCAGAGATCTCTCAGGGATACCAGGGCAGGATGAGCCAGGTGTTGGACTGCACGAGGTACATGTTCATTTGGGACAGGATCACTGAATCCCCTGTCAATGCAGACAAGGCTGTTTCATTGTCAACTCAACTGTTTGGGGCTCATTCTTCCCCTGGTGCAGCCCCTGCCCCTCTGCCAGGGGTGTTTTAGAGATGCTGAAAGTGAGTCACTGAATCATTGAATCCCAGAAGGGTTTGAGTTGGAAGGGACCCTAAAGCTCATCTGTTTCCACCCCCTGCCATGGGCAGGGACATCTTCCACTATCCCAGGTTGCTCCAAGCCGTGTCTAACCTTGGACACTTCCAGGGATGGCGCAGCCACAGCTTCTCTAGGCAACCTGTGCCAAGGCCTCACCACCCTCACAGCCAAGATTTTCTTCCCAATATTCCATCTATTCCTGCCCTCTGGCTGGGGGGAGCCATTCCTCTTATCATAGAATCGTAGAATCGATTGGGTTTGAAAAGACCTCAGAGATCATCGAGTCCAACCCTTGCTCCAACTCCAGTCCATTTACTAGATCATGGCACTCAGTGCTGTGTCCAATCTCAGTTTAAAAACTTCGAGGGACGGTGAATCCACCACCTCNTGAGGTCACCTCTAAGCCTCCTCTTCTCCAGACTAAACAACCTCAGCTCTCTCAGCCTCTCCCCATAGGTCTTGTGTTCCAGTCCCTTCACCAGTCTTGTTGCTCCTGTCCCTCAGGCCCTTGTTCCAAAGTCCCTCTCCAGCTCTCCTGGGTTTAGGCACTGGAAGGGGCTCTAAGATGTCCCTGGAGCCTTCTCTTCTCCAGGTGAACACCCAGCCTGTCTCCAGAGCAGAGGGGCTCCAGCCCTCAGAGCATCTCCATGGCCTCCTCTGGACTCGCTCCAGAATGATGGGCTTCCTCATGTTGTCTTACAGTCACACTGGTCTCAGTCTACAGAGCTCTGGGAAAATACTGTGTGGAGATGGCACAAGCACTTGATGTTTTCCAAAAATGGCATCACTAAAAGTCATTTGGCAGCAGGAAACTACAGTTTCTGGAGCGATGCTCTCAACTTACCCTCAATCTGTCCTCCACAAACACAAACCTGAAGTGACCCCCCAGGACGATTCATCTTTTCACTTCACCTCCATCTTTCTCACCAACACTTTCCTTATCCTCTTCCTATAAATAAACCCATGTTTTCAGACGGGTACCACTCAAGCCAAGGAACTTAACATGGAAGAGGAGGCGTTTCAAAGCAAACAGTTCACACAAAGGGGCTAAATCCGAGAGACAGAGCCCAGAGAGTCCCCAGTCATGTACCAGACTGGGGTGGGTAAGTGGGAGAGAGTCAGAGAGAGCCTGTACAAGAAGCAGAGGAAACTAAGACAAGGGAAAAAAAGAAGGAAAATCATCTTGCTGATCCTCAATCACCCTGCAACTTCCCAGTGAACACTCCTGACAAGTTTCCAACAGAACACAGAACATAACAAAATGAATCAACGGCAGCTGGTTTGAGCAAACCGAGTGCTGCCTTCTCCACAACCATCTCCAAGGGGTCTCAGCACTCACTTAGTTGGCAATTAATTAGCAGGAGAGTTTTCATTTATTTTATATCAACAGCATATATATGATGACATCTTTACAATACACATTTATGGGGAGCACACCAAAACCTCAGCGCGGGAAAGGAGCGGCACGCAGAAGTGCCTGCACTGAGCAGGTTTCCATCTGGATTAGATTTTGATCTCCCATTTTATTGCATCTTTAGGGAGGTTTAATTTTATGTTCCACTTTGGCTACTTCCAACCTCTAAAGCTTTCGCAAAGCAATTTGTGCAGAAGCTGCTGCAGGGGATGTGAGTTCCCACAGCAAGTGACTACTGCAAACCCCAGCACCATTTATCTGATGGAAACACAAACTACTAGAAACTTTATCCCTGAAAGGAAATTTATTTACCCTTGATGCTCCACATTTTTGGAAAGCAGTTGCTGTATTACCTCAGTTAGGGAAGGAGCACTAATGGCTCCTCTCTGGATGAAACTAAATGAAGTAACAGTGGAAAAGTGCTGTAATTCATAGAATCACAGAATCATTCAGGTTAGAAAAGGCTTTCAAGATCATCATGTCCACCCTGTGCCCAATCCCCACTTTGTCACCCAGCCCTGAGTGCCACATCCAGTCATTCCTTGGACACCTCCAGGGATGGGGACTCCACCACCTCCCTGGGCAGCTCCTTCCAATGTCTAACAACCCCTTCCATGGAGAAATTCCTCCTGATTTCCAACCTGACCCTTCTCTGGCACAACTTGAGGCTGTTTCCTCTCATCCTGTCCCTTGTTCCCTGTGAGCAGAGCCCGACCCCCACCTGGCTCCACCCTCCTGTCAGGGAGTTGGAGAGAGCCAGAAGGTCCCCCCTGAGCCTCCTTTTCTCCAGGCTATGAATTCCTTATGGATCAGAATACCATCACCTCTAAGCAGACTAATTATTAGAGATGAGACATCTCAGAGTAACACATGGAGCATTGTGAGGCTTCCCAAGCTTCCCAAGCTGTGACTCTAGGTCCCCTCTCCATCAGTGCAGCCATCTGGAAAAGCAGATGTCGAATGAACGCCCGATGCCGGCACGCTCTTCCATCTTCCCACTCCCTGCTGCAGGCCAGAAGAAAATCTCAGCCCCACACCAGGCTTGGTGTTTCCTGGATGAGTAATAAACCCCCACAAACACAGCCCTGGGCTCTGACGTGGTGTTTTTAGCTGTCAGCATCTAAAGCCAGACTCAGATCCATAAAGAAACAGATCTCCAGACATAATCCAAGGATCAGGGTGATGGGTGCAAGGCACTCAACAGCCACGAACCTTCCCTAAACCTCATCCACAGCACTGGTTTATAAGGAATGAAATAACTGCCTCTGTGACATAGGTTATAATATCCCTCAACATTTTTTCCGTGTCTCCAACCCTTGAAGCTGCAGTTCTCAAGAGCTTTCACATCTTCTTGAGTGAAGAAGGGGTATTTTTACATGATGGCATTTTGTGTTAAAACAAGCAGATGACAATTTCAGCACAGTACTTAAGGAGCTATTTCCTGACAGGAGACAGGGGAAGCAGCAGTTTCCTCAGGCACTCAGATTGCTCCTTTCTGCTCTCTCCCCTAATGTTAACTCCCATCATGCTCTCAAGTTCCTTTGAGTACAAATCCACCTGCATGAAAATATTTTAAAATGTTTCCTATTACATCTGATTTTGTGACAGGGAGGAAGACCCAGAACAGGTAGGAAAAATTAATCACATTCTCCACAGGCATCCTCACTTAGGTAAGTGCTCTACATCCACCATGACCACAGCAATCCCAAGTGGACCCCGTCAGGAGAAGCTTCCAAATCTTTGCAAATGTACCACTTAGCACTTGTTTGGAGGTGAAATGGCCACCACCACCTCCTGAAAGCTGGCTGGTCCCAGCACAGCCTCTCACGCATCTCCAGGTGTCACATCCTTGGAGCAGCCAAACAGAGGAAACACAAGGACACAACCATCTGGGGCAGGACTGAGGGAAAGGTCTGCAAATCTAAGGACAAAGCTCTTCATCTACCCTTAACAAGTACTACAATCCCTGATTTTCACTATAAGATGACAATACAATGTCTTGAACCATGAAAGGTTGAGAATCTTCAGTTTCTCCAACCCCTTCTGAAAACTAAGACATCTAAAACAATACTGAAAACTAACCAATGTTGAGATTTTGTTAAATACATCATTTGGATGATGAGGTTGGATAAGGCTTGGAGCAATCTGGTCTAGTGCGATGTGTCCCTGTCCATGCCATGGGATGGGACAAGATGAGCTTTAAGGTCATTCCCAATCCAAACCAGTCCATGATTCTAATGGAGAAACTCTCCTCTCAATTATGTATTACATTTCTGTAACAAAAAGTAACTTCTATTGACAATAGCTATTTTTTTATCAATATAACTCTCATTTCAGCTTCCAGCAGCAGACTAACACACATCTCTATATGCACCCACCCAAGCCAGGAGATGTTGGCCCGCTCAAAACTCTGAAAATTCAGAACTGTTCTAATTTTTAAATAGTTTGAAAACAGAGAATGTGCCAGAATGTTTCCCAAAGTCAGCTGCCCACAGTAAGCCCAGCTTTGCCATTAAAAGCCTGCGACAGAGAACAGCTCACAGAAATACAGGCAGCACAGGGCAATAGTTTGCTCTGAGTCAGGACCAGGGTTAGCTCCAGGGGGGCTCAGGTGTGCTGTGGCTACTTCTACCTGCTCTCAGGATGGACATGGATGCATTGGAGTGAGTCCAGAGGAAGCATTAAGATGATCAGAGGGATGGAGCAGCTCTGCTGTGAGGAAAGGATGTGAGAGTTGGGATTGTTCAGCCTGGAGAAGAGAAGCTTTGGGGTCACCTAATTGTGGCCTTCCAGGACCTGAAGGAGTCAACAGGAAAGATGGAGAGAGACTATTTCCAAGGGCCTGGAGGGACAGAACAAGGGGAAATGGCTTCACACTGCCAGAGGGTAGGGTTAGGTGGGATACTGGGAAGAAATTCTTCCCTGGGAGGGTGGTGAGGCCCTGGCAAAGCTTGTTCAGAGAAGCTGTGGCTGCCCCATCCCTGGAAAGTGTCCAAGGCCAGGTTGGATGGGACTTGGAGCAACCTGGACTATGGAAGGTGTCCCTGCCCATGGCAAGGGGTAGGACTAAAGGATCTTGAAGGTCCCTTCCAATCCCATTCTGGAATTCTATGAGTCTGAAATGGATCTGTATGTATTAAACTATGTGTAATGTAATTTCTCTTTCATTATTGTCATAATGCCAAACCTCAGTAGCATAAATGCATGTTTTCTGTGGGGCTTTGGCAGAGCTCAAAATCTTGGATAGTGAGATTCCCTGGTTCCCTGCAAAGCCTTTACTGGGAAAACTCACAAATTTCACCTTGTTCAGAGAGAGTGATGCTTTGGGGGTTGTTAAATCCCGAGTCCAATCCCCTGGGAGAAGCAGTGAGGTGGGCAAGGTGTGTGGGTGCTGTAACACACACTGGCACCCCCTAAGGCTGCCCTACCCTGGGAATTCGATGCTTTTCCACTGCTGGAAATAACGGCAGGGAAATGAGCATTACCTGGGCAAACAGCTTCTGTACAGCACATGATGGAAAAGCCTTCAGAGCTCCTCTAAATGACAGGTGGGGGCACCTGCTCACCTGAAGCTGACCCTCATTCTGTCTTTGAAGCTGCTTTGTTGGGAATAAAAGTAGATATTCCTTCGAATTCTGTCTGGTTATGCCTGTTTTCCAAGTAGGTTCAACCCAGACAATAAACTTCAAAAATAAAAAATAATAATGACTTTACAAAGTCCCTCTTCAGCTCTTATGGAGCCCCTTTAGGGCTTCCTGGATGACCTGCGGTATATGATGAAAAAGAACAGTTTGAAGTCCTTTGAGAGCCTTACTCATGTATCTCAGAATAGTCCCCGTCGCAGCTCGGCATCGTGAGTGGATATATTTAACTGTTACTCCTTATCACTTACGTTCCCTACCCTCTAAATATCATCTCAGGAACAGGGAGAAGACAAGCTCTTTCTAAAGGTTTCCAAAACCCCCTCCAGTCACACAAAAAACTTCTGGACTTTGGCATCTAGACTTTCCAATTTTCTTGCCCTTTACTACAATTTTCAAACCAATTTTTATTGCTCCCATTTCTCTGACAAAACTGATTTTCAGAGAAATGGGAAACATTCCTTGCAACTGCTCTGCCCTTCTTCACATCTCATCTGCTAAAGGTAGACTTGTTACATCTGACAGTAGAGACCCCTAAAAATATGTCTACCCAAAATCATGGAATCCTGGATTGGTTTGGGTTGGAAGGGACCTTAAAGCTCATCTTTTTCCAACCCGTGTCATGGGCAGGGACACCTTCCACTAGCCCAGGTTGCTGTAAGCCCTGTCCAACCTGGCCATGGACACTTGCAAGGATGGGGCAGCCACAGCTTCTCTGGGCAACCTGTGCCAGGGCCTCACCGCCCTCACAGCCAAGAGGGCCCAATATCCCATCTAAATCTTCACTCTTTCAGTTTAAAACCACCAGCCCTTGCCCTCTCATTATCTGCCCATTTAAAAAGTGTAAAACCACATTGACTTTCTTTATCTAACATGGAAACAAAAGCTCCATGTAAAAGTAGAGCTGCTATATGAATCAGCAGGTGTATTATTATACCTGCAGATGCTGCTGCCGCAGCACCACATCTTCTTCCAGAAGCACTTGTGCCACCTGCACCTAAGTGTCCCCACTGAGCTGGGGTGACAACACCTGAGACACCAGAACTGGTACACTGACACTACAAATTCCATGAACCCAAACAGCAACTTGAGAAAAACAGAAGTTTTTCCCAGACTCAGGACTATGTGAACCCAGGTGTTGTTAGAAAAAGGTTCCACCTCCCAACACTTCTCTCTCCCGGGATTCTGGTGATGGCATTCTCTTACAGGAAACACTGGATGCAAGAGAAGTGCAGTGCATTTGTTTCCTTGGAAACAAGCCCTTTCAACCTCCACCGTGCACACAATCTTAAGCAAAAGAAAACTCTGTAATTAGGCCCAAGGTCTGGTTATTTTTAGCCAGCAAGATGTTAAATCACAACTATTTTATTAGTAATAGAACCCAATGAAAACACATTTGTCTCAATTATTGGAGCAGTAAGTCTTTGTATCAACCCAAACAATAAACCCACTGAATTGTGCTAAGTTATGTAATTGCTTGCCCATTTAAAAAGAATATAAATTGGTAGATTTGGATTCAGTTATGCTCTGCATCAGGGTTAAAAGAAAACCTCTAAGTGCCAAACAAATCTGAAACAATCAGGAAGTAACATTTATTCATTCACTGAGGGTTGGACTTGATCTTGCAGGTCTTTCCCAACCTTAATGATTCTATAATTTAGGAGCGTTTAAAACCTTGAATAACCATTAACATGCTGTTGCCACCTCTTGTAAACAACATTTGGCCTCAAAGGCTGAAACACCTGCAAGTATCTTGCAAGGACTTTACTCCAGCTCCATAATTAGAACCAGCTTTTGGCCAAATACCATTTGTTCCTCGATAAACCCTTGCATTAAACTCAACATAACATTCCTTGATTGATAGACCTTTCCCTGGAGCGATTTTAAAGCCATGTGGATGTGGCACCTGGGGACATGGGTCAGTGGTGGCCTTGGCAGCACTGGGGGATGGTTGGATTCCATGGTCTTAGCGGGATTTTCCAACCTAAATGACTCCATGATTCCATCCACTATGTGAAAACAGTTTGAGAATCAAACCCCCCCAGTCAAGGAAGTAGGAAATATAAATATGGCCTGAGGAACTGAGATAAAGTGGATAGTTTAGCTGAAAATACATTGGCCAGATCTGTTCTTCTTACGATTCCTTGGTGGTTTTGACTATAGAAAATCTCTATATCCTTTCAATTAAAAAGAAGCCAATTGAATTATACCAAAAAAAATTCTGAAAATATAAATGGAAAACAGTAACTAATTAAATCCGACTGTAAAATTGATATTTTCTTCTTAAGAAATATTTTAAGGAATAATGGAATTATTTCTTCTATAAATCTGTAATTTTTTATATAATTCTCTAATTCTATTGTTAGGTTTTATACTTTTATAAATTATGGGGTATTTTTGCAGTGCACTCAACATAAAAATATTATTTCTGTAAATTCTACTCCTGGGCCATTAGGGAAATAGATCTTTAAAAACAAGATTTCCAAAATTACAAACAATACTAAAACCAAAATAAAAAGAAGATGAAAAATCCTTAAAAACAAGACTTACAAAATTCTAAGCTCGTGTTTCAAACAGTGAAACTGAACCCAGAAGCAAAACTGTTTCACAGCCCCTAACTCATCTTTGCTGTTCTCTGGAGATTCTCTCAGTGGCTTTGGATAGATTTTCCTTTTCCTTGTATAAATGTTTCCAAATCAGAAAGATTTATTCTCTGACCACCACATCTTTTGGATTAAACATTACACTGCAGGGGTTTTTTTCCACCATAAATAGAGGATTTTCAAGGAAAGGAAGCGTCACGACACTTGTGAGTTGAACCAGTTGAGCAAACAGAGGTATATCACAGAAAAGGGAATTTTTAGGCTTTTATGGATAAAGATAATTGTGTTTAATGTTCAATATGCACTTAAATTTCTTGCTGAAACAGAGTTTTAATCTCTTCATGACCAATGCACTGCCGTGAGAGAAGAATCATGGCTATGGAGAGGATAAATCTGGAATAAATCTGGAATGGAAACTTTTGAATGCAATGTTCTGTACTGAAACATTACATTTTCTTATGTATCCAGACTGTACTTTAAAAGGAAATAATTGTGCTGTAATTGGAACATGCGCTCTTGAATTATTCACATAAAATCAGAGGCAGATCATCTATTAGACTGGAGTGGGCAACCACCCTCTGGGGGAAGAAACTTTTCCTAAGATCCAACCTAAACCTGCCCTGACACAACTTTAGGCCATTCCCTGGGGTCCTGTCCCTGGTCCCCACAGAGCAGAGATCAGTGCCTGCCCCTCCTCTTCCCCTCCCAAGGAAGTTGTAACTGCAATGAGGTCTCCCCTCAGTCTCCTCTTCTCCAGCTGAACACACCAAGTGCCCTCAGCCGCTCCTCACACGGCTTCCCCTCAGGGCCCTTCCCCATCTCCATGTTACAGTCCTGTTTTACGTTCAGTGTGTTGGGATCTCACTGCTTGAAGCAAGAAGTGGCAGGTAACCCAAAGTGATACCCTTCCCAAATGCCCAGATGTGACCACACAGGTGTCACCCACACATGCACAGCCCAGCTGAAACCCCAATTATTGCTGCACTGTGGGATGTATCAGTACTTTCCCCCAAAGGGCAGCTGGGATATTAAATTCTCTCTCCATTCTGAAAGCAACTGGCACAACAACAGAAAATTCAGAGACGGTTCTGGTCTCCTAAATGAGACAATTCAGGGCTGATAGATGACACTCCTTTGGCTGCCTAAGGAATGCTTCATTAGATGTGCAGCTCAGCTCCCACTGTTCACAGAGAAAAGATCCTCTTATTTAGAATGGAGTTGGATCCTAATATCCTGTCTCCTCTCTCCATCTCCTCCTAAACAACGGCTGTACACAGCTCTGCACACTGTACAGACACAATCTACCTGCTGAGACAGAAAATTGCCCCAGTTGTCACCGAATTACATAGGCTGGAAAGCAGCTGGTGTGAAAACCATCTCGTTGTGAATGATAGGATGCTGAGCTGCCTAATGTTTGTCATTCCTCCAGTCTCTAGGGAATATCTGATTCTTTTCTGCCACAGACGACTTCACATTATGGATGAAAAAGAAGGGAGGTCATGTTGGAAGTCAAAGTCATGTATATGTAGGAGAGGGCAATATGGATCATAGAACCATCCCTTGTTGGAGCACAAGGAGCAAAATTAATTTGTCTCAAGATTCTTGCGTATATGGATACTGGCCTGACCTTGGATTATCCCTGAACTTGGAAGAACAGAAACTTGCACTGAACCTGATTTTCTCTGAGTCCCCCACATAAGAAGCACATCTGGAAGACATTACCCTGGAATATATATGTCTGGAAGACATATATATTGGTGTGTTTAGACTTAAGAATTGGGCAAAATGGTTTCTAGGACAGTGAATGTATATATTTTTTTTATTTGAAGAGCAACTGGCAATGTTCTGTCTGCTATTAGCTGGAAATTGTATCTCATTTAATAGAATCAGAAACAAACAAGTTGAATGTCATTTCTGCTCAAGAAAACAGTAACATATAGATTAATGTTCAGCTAATTGTACATGACAGTAATTCTACTGGGGGGGCTTCAAGTGACATTAGCAAGGCTGAGTGGGTTATTAATCTCACAGTAGCCCATCCATGGGATTTCAGCTCCCCATGAATAATTCAGCTTGTTAAAAAAAAAAAAAAAAAAAAAGATTAATATGGATTTTATTCCAAATTTTTATTATTAATTTTCTCCTCCCTGCGTTCAAAACTGAGCCAGGTAATTTATTGTGCATCCAGTTGTATTATTCTCATGGCACACTAATTTTTAACTCTTTCTTTATCTGAGGGAAGCTGGTAAATTGAGTTGCCTTTGAATTCAATGAGATCTTGTTAGAATATCCTGGAATCCTGGAATGGTTTGAGTTGGAAGGGCCCTCAAAAACCATCTCATTCCACCCACAGCTTCACTGAGCAACCTGTGCCAGGGCCTCACCACCCTCACAGGGAAGGATTTCTTCCCAATATCCCCTCTAAACCTACTGTCTCAGTGTAAGTATCTGGAAATCTGTCCCAGAAAAACTGATCTATCAGCAATAGTTGGAGAGCTAGCTGAAGGCAATTGCTGGGATAAACTCATATTTTTCAAAAAAATAATGAAACTGAACTGGATCCATGTCTCCAGCACCCCAGTCAGCAGAACTAGGACACACTGGAGCATTGAAATATTTGTTAATAAAAGCCCAGTTCTACTTTTGAAAATTTAACTCACCAAGACCAACTTTCCCACCCACACACATGAAATCCATCTTCCCAGAGACACAAATCACGTTTTTCTTAATTGCCCTGGTAACTCATTAAGAAGCTCATTAGGAATTTCACAAAACTAAAAACTTAGCAAATATAAAGTGTTGTTGTTCTTTAATACATAAAACGTGCTATGAATACCAAAAATGTTACTAAGAACAGGTCCTATAAAGGATGTAAATTCAGAAGACTCAACTCCAAGCAATCGATCCACACAAAATCCGCCAGTTTGCTATTTCTCTTTCACTGGGAATGTTTTCACCTGCCTCTTGTTCTATTTTTGCATCCATCCAAGAACACTGGACATAGTTCCCACCCTGCCGGCATCCACAAACTGGGCTTCTCCAATCTGGCAGCCCCTCTCAGGGAAGCTCAACACATGGATCCCATTGAATTTGAGAGTCACTCAATAGGGAAACCCCAGCCTGGAGCTGGAGACACACTGGTGAGGCCAGTGTGTCCCAACTGTCCCCCCTACAGAAGGAGGTCCATAAAGAACTGGAGGCCTGGAGGGACAGGACAAGGGGAAATGGCTTCAAACTGCCAGAGGGCAGGGTTAGATGGGATATTAGAGATAAATTCTTCCCTGTGAGGGGGGTGAGGCCCTGGCACAGGTTGCCCAGAGCAGCTGTGGATGCCCCATCCCTGCAAGTGTCCAAGGCCAGGTTGGACGGGGCTTGGAGCAACCTGGGATAGTGGAAGGTGTCCCTGCCCATGGCAGGGATGGAGTAAGATGGTCCTTAAGGTCCCTCACAGCCCAAACTAATCTTGGATTCCATGACTCCAAGATGTATTTTCCTTGTGGAATTCCTGCACCTCTCCCCTACACATGGGGGAACCACAGAGATCAACTTGCCCAAAGCCACAAGGCCCATGATGGAAGACTTCAAGACAGGGATCAGCTCCCTGCATCCTAATCAGATAATCCTTGAAAACTAGAAAGCAATTTGCTATAGCTACACTTTAACAACATTAACAGGTATTTTCAGTAAAATCTTGAATAAAATCTTCAGTCAAACAAATGCGATAATGAACTGTAACCTTTTCTATTTTTTGTTTGTGGCAATTTACTGGTATTAACATTCATTATTTCAAGCATGAGTAATACACAAATATTAGAATCACATTAGGAAAGCATCAAAATGACAGCAGCAGCAAAGGCATAACTCCTGAAAACTAGACCCTGTTCTTTTATCATGAAGCAAAGCTCTTTTCCATTGCAGCAAATTTTATGTAAACTAACATTTAATGTGAACTGGAAGGTGTGAGGTAAAACAAGAATTAAACAACACTTTAAGCCTTAAAATAAACTTTATATGTTATGGGAAAGCATAAAGATTAATAAAACAGCTGGAAGTGCACAAAGATGTGAGCTGATGTAAGGTGAGGAATTAGTTTATTGGAATAAAAATTAACTATCCTAATGGGTGCTGCATTTAAAATTCATTAATACCTATGAACGAACACAGTCAGAACTTCAGGCAATCCTATTTAATAACTGCCAAGCAACACCAAAGAGTTCCTAAAATGTTGGTGTGAGTTAAGGCAGTTGGAAAAGAAGTGGTGGGATTTCATTTGACGTGTCACAAAAGTGCTCCTCAAGCTGACAGGGTACAAAGCTGCCTTTTCTCTGTTGAGTAGTTTCCCTTACAGTAACAAATATTTTCCAAATCACTACCTGATCAGAGTTATGAAATGAAAAACTAAAGACTTTATCAGTGTACAGTAAAACCAGGCAATCAAGTGATTTTCTGGAGAAGTCTGAACACATCCAACCTCAGTGGGAATGAACAGTCATTTCCTGCATAATAAAGGAAGATGCATCAACTTCCTTAAACTTTCCCAAGCATCCCTGCTGCTCTTGAATTCATGGCACTACATTGTTATTCCAATCAAGACAAACTTTGTAAGACAAACATCCAGATTCTTGTAGGGTTCATATTTATTTTTCATGAGCACAGATCATGTAAGAAGAAAGAGTGGACTTGACTTGAGCAAGGATTCAGCACATTGAGCCAGCTCAAAAGTGAATCAAATTAAAGCTTCCAGACCTCTGAAACAATTTCTTCAGGGTTTGACTGCTGTCTCTGATGCCTAAACAGTAAATTGCAAGGGTAGAACATTGTGGGGTTGTACAAAAGAAGGACTTTCTCTGTAAAACCACATATTTTCATCTCTGTTACTGCAGTTAAGGATTGTGAGGACAGAGTGGTGCCTGGATATCCCCAGGCTGAGGAAAATGCAAACTTTTATTTATTTACTCCACTGCTCTTTCAAAGGAAACAAGGATCAATGACCTTTGAAACTTTAGTTTAAACGACAGTAATACTGCTGAGAGTGTTAAGCAATGTCTGGTGGTGGATTGGCCTTAAAAAAATACCAACCCTGGTCTTCAGCTTGGCCTTCAACAGAGATAAATCAAAGAAAGCTTTTGGGAAGAGCATGGGGGACATAAGCAGTTGTCACAGATACGGAGCTCCAAGGGAACACCAGCAGTGCCTGGGAGAAGCAACAGGCAAAGCAGTTGTTGGAAAAATCTCTCCCTCCCAGGTGGCAGGAGACCCAGCAGCCAGTTTTCCAAGAAGAGAGGCTGGACTGAGGTGGGGGTGGGTCTCCTTTGCCAGGTACAAGTGACAGGACAAAAGAAAAGGGCTTCAAGTTGCACCAGGAGGGGTTTATGCTGGATATTAGGGAAAATTTCTTCATGGAAAGGGTTGCCCAGCCCACAGGTTGCCTAGGGCAGTGGTGCAGTCCCCATCCCTCTTTGTTTACTGCCTCTAAAGTTTTAGAAGAGTGACTGGTACATGTCTAAGCAGCAGCAACAATGGCTGAAAATGAGCCATTTGCACCCAGGCAGCCAAGTAACACCCAGTCTGAACATTCTAAATATGGTGTTCACCGAGAAACCCGCAGTGACATCTGTGTGGGTGTCCTCACACACTTGGTAAATAAAATCCCTTCCAAAGATCTCTCCACATGCCTCCAACAGAAACTGTTGAACAGGGAATTTGCTGTTGGGAAGCGAGTTCTGAGATTTGGTGGGATTCCACCAGGAAGCCATAAAACCTGTATTCCTGTGCCTACCCCCCACAGGTACCTGTAGAGACAAAGCTCTCGGATAAAAATACACTGTTGAGCAGCAGTGGTGGTTAGATTTACCCAGTGAAAATCTAAATTGGGGTTTTATGGGTTATTTTTAAAGAAATCCTTAAGAGCTGGTGCCTGGTTTCCTCTCATTCAAATCAAAAGAAACACAAAACAAGCAACAGGGATGTACCGGAATTAACACCATGGTGATAAGACCACACGAAACTCAACTGCCAAAATGAGGCTTCAAAGCACAACAAGGAGCTTCCAGAAGAGATGGAAAAATATGTCTTAATTTTTGTACATAGGTGCTGTAATTATTTTTCCATGGAATTACTGCACTGGCCATAGGATTGCATTACACAATCAGAATTCTCAACACAAGGTATAGTCACAGAACTTTCTGCTGGCCCTAAGCTCAATGTGCACAGCAGATACCAAAACTAATTAAAACAAAACAAGAAGATGAAAAAGAAAGTGAACTTTCTGCAGTTTCCTGCTATGTGCAGCTCAGTAAGCAGAAACATATTCCCATGGACAACAGGAATGAAATATTTCAAAAATTGGAATTCTACTACATTTTCATTGATTGAAAGAAAATGTAAGACCTAAGGAGAGAGGAAGATGACAAGTCCCTGGTTTGACCCAGGGCTGAGCTTGTGGGACGTTTTTCATCCTGAGACTGAGGAAAAGGGGCTGCCCATTCTTTACATCCACAGCAACAACTCCAGGTGAGGAAGACTCTGGAATTTTCATCTATTGCTGCACAGACAGGAGTTATGATTGTCAGGGGTCTCCCCTTTCCTAAATTTGCATATTTTATTCACAGCTGTTCAGGTCTCCTCTGCACAAATGCAATGGGTGCCATCACAGAATTGCCTTCTTTGGGTGCAAAATTCTGGAGGGTTTCAGCCCTCTCCCTCCTGCTGCTCTCTGAGCTTTTCACCTTGTGGAGCTGCACAGAAACAGGGATTTTTGTTTGTTTTGCTAGTTAATTTTCTCCTGGATCAGCTGTGGTGTGGCTGACCATGAGGTGGCACTGGGAACACATGACTGTCCCCCCTGGTGAGGACTCAGCCGGCTCATCATGACCATGAACATGCATCATCACTGACCTGGAGCACCCCACAGCTGTGAAAGATGTGATAAACTCTGTTCCTTTTATTCCAAGAGGAACAACACTCAGGCCAGACTTGGCGAGACTTGTGACACTTTCAGACCCTCAAACATCCTCACTCAAGCTCTTTTTATGGGGAAGAGGTGCAAACCAGACTGAAACAATTCTGTCCACGGCCATAGCTGTGACATTTATTAAGTTGGTGGAGAGCTTTTACAAACAGCAGAGTGATGGAATATTCCACAGCAATACCCCCTCATTTTTTGTATGCAGCAGGATTTGACAGCAGCCATTTAATACTCCCTCTAGGATTTTATTTTTTCTACTTGACTGCAAATTTTCCAAACCAAGAATTAAATGCATTCAGGGTTCCCCCTCCCCCTGAAATGCATGCTAATGTTATGCTAAAAACCTATGAGTTCTCATATTTAATTTTTAAACTGCATTTCAGGAAGAATTTCTTCCTTGAAAGGGTAGTCAGGCATTGGAAGGGGCTGCCCAGGGAGGTGGTGGAGTCCCCATCCCTGGAGGTGTCCAAGGAAGGACTGGACGTGGCACTCAGTGCTCTGGGCTGGGTGACAAGGTTGGGATCGGGCACAGGCTGGACCGAACAGTCTGGGAGGGCTTTTCCAACCTCAAGGATTCTGTGAGAGCATGGGAGTGGAACAAGATGAGCTTTGAGGTCCCTCCCAACCCAGTCTGTGATTCTATGAAAATACAGATGCAGCCTGTGCCCTTTACAGCACATTATGTTTGTTAAAGGGAGCTGGAAGATGGATTTGGGCACTTTTGGACCATCTGTGCAAAGCACTGAATGTGATGACTCTTCTTGCAGTTCTACATTAGCCAAGGTCATGGCTGGGATGGGATTCCTGCTTGGCTCTTTGCTCCAGTGGATAATGGAAGAAGGAAAACTATTTCCTTCCAACTACTTCATCATGTCCTCCTTGAGGACATGCAGCTCCAGCTTGAGGTCACCAAAAGACGCCCTCAGAACACTGAGTCACTCTCCCCACCCTGATTGCCAAACATGCTCAAGAGCAAGAGTCGCCACCAGCCAAACACAAAGTCACCCCTGAATTCCAAGTTGTTGGGCAAACTCCAGGCTGGGAACCATTAGGATGCTGTTGTTATGAGCTACACAAGTTATTTTCACATCAACTGCAGGCCAGGTGGCAGAAAGAGGCTTTAAAAGAGATATTAATTTCTAGGAACCAACATATAAAATTTATTTATATCCTCTTACTGGAGGTAAATCTAATCCAAAAGTCAAAAGACAGTGGAAGACATTCTGATACCCTCGCTGGCAACTCAGATAACAGCATTAGGTTCCAAGCAAAACAAAATGTCTCATTTTTTTTATTACAGTCTGATTTGCTCCAGGTTACACATTAACCTGCTGCATTTGGGAGGCAATAGCATTGTGCTGCGTGTGGGAGGCAGCAAATTAAATTGTAAAGCTTCTCCGAAAACAGTCTTCTCATAAAGAACACAAAGAAATTAAAATAACATCAAGATTAAAGTGGATGAGATTTTTTTTCTGGCTTCTGTATTTTTCCAAGGAGGTATCAGTTACTACCTGAATAAAGGTCTCTTCGATGGCATTTTTCATTTGGAAAGATCCTCTAAATAATTACATATACCTACAATAGATGGTAATTTTATATAACATTTAGTTTCATGTAGAACAGCACGCTTTTTATGTGTAAATTAAACCAATTGGGATCTACGGCGCTTTTGCTCCTGGATTGACAGTGGAAACCAGAGTAGGGATGAGCTATCCCATAGCCAGGGATTCTCCAGGACACCATAAAATACATGGGATGAAGGAAACCCCAGTATTGATGTGGAAATGAATCAACTTTTTGCCTACTTTTTACCAAGATTCCCTCCTTCATCACCTGCTGAAAATCTGGCGTTTGACACACACCCAACCGAAACCTTTGCTACACAGAATAATGTTGGTTACAGCAGAGCTACAGAGGATTTAATACATGTTCACCATTTCCACCTGCTTTCTGCTTCATCCCATTTTTTTTCCCCTTTTCTCCTCTATTTTCTCCTCCTTTTTCCATGGTGGTGCTGTAAGAAGATTTTTCCCTGCAGCAATAGGCAGGAAGCTGCAAGTGTTCCAGCTGGTCTTGAGCGGGAAATCAGGTTATTCCACAGCTGCAAGGTATCTACATTTTTTCCTGAGATACATGAACTGTCTAATATGTAGGAAAGGGCTCAAATCCTCCCAGACCACAGAAATAACTCACTTTGGATTAGAAGGGACCTCTGGAAGAGTCTCATCCAAAGCATTTCCAAGTAGACCAGGTTGCTGAAGGTTTCGGTCAGTTCTGTGCATCTCTAAGGATGGTGATCCCACAGATCCTGTGGTCCCTGTCCCAGGGTTTGACACCCTCCCAGTCAAACCTTATTTTCCTTACAGCAAATCAGAATTCCCACGTTCTAAGAAGGACAAACTCAGTTCTCTCATATTATTCTCCTTACAGCAAATCAGAATTCCGATGTTCTAAGAAGGACAAACCCAGTTTTCTCAGCCTCTGCTGATGCACCACGTCAACCTGATGACAACATCAGTTCATTCCAGAAATCACTGCTGTTTTAAAAGTATTCTCATCATTCCCATCAGCTGCTTAGGGACAAACAACAGACTTTTAAAATATTCACTGCATCATCAGAACTGATTTTCATTCAAACTGAAGCTTAAGGATAATTTATGCTATCAAAACACATGCATTTTTCATAAGGTAAATGTGCATCTGGAGAAACACTGACTTTCAAAAATACCAATGGCTTAGTGACCACTCACATTAGAGTTATTAAAATTCCATACCCTTCAAAAACACAATATGGAGATTTGGCTTTAAAAAAGAAATTGATTTTTCCAGTGTTGCTACCAGGTAATTCCAAGAAGGATCTATGAATAATGGATTGGGTATACAGGGAAGTGGTTATTTGCCCCTTGAATGTATTAAATAATCAGTTTGAGCAGAAACATTAAATTTCCAAGGCTCAGCATGAACAGCATCACTGAGAGACTTACACTCTGCGGGAATCTCCTACAAACAGGCAATATCTGCCCTTTGCTCCACACCCTCCACAGGAGGAATTTCTTCCTGGAAAGGGTGTTCAGGCATTGGAAGGGGCTGCCCAGGGAGGTGGTCCACGTCCACCTCCCAGGGGTCCTCGTCCCTGGAGGTGTCCAAGGAAGGACTGGACGTGGCACTCTGGGCTGGGATACAAGGTGGGGATCAGGTACAGGTTGGACTCAGTGGTCTGGGAGGGCTTTTCCAACCTCAAGGATTCCATGATTCCCTCACTTTCTGATTATCAGCTTAGATCCTAAAATGGCAAAATCCAAGGAACAAGCACATCTCAGTGTCCATAACTTGGCCCACGAGCTGTGGTCAATAATGTCAGATTTGGGCAAGAAGCATTTGTGCAGCCTTCATTTATTTTTGTAAAGGATCATGGAATACCACACTGGTTTGGGTTGGGAAGGACCTTAAAGCCCATCTCATCCCCCCACCTGGCATGGGCAGGGCCACCTTCCACTATGCCAGGTTGCTCCAACCTGGCATTGGACATTTCCAGGGATGAGGCAGCCACAGCTGCCACAAACACAGCAGATTGCTCTGGGCAACCTGTGCCAGGGCCTCACCACCCTCACAGGGAGGAATTTCTTACCAATATCCCATCTAAATCTCCCCTCTTTTAGTTTAAAACCACCCCCCTTTGTCCTATCACTTATTTCTTTAGATAAAAGTTCCATTTTTAAAACTACATTGTATTTAAACCCCACTGCATTTAAACTCCAGCTGAAAGAGATGGATGGAAAAATCAGGAAGTATCTCATAGGAATAAACTCTCATTTTATGAAATTTATTCTCTGTAGCTGCAATAAAACAAATTAAAACCTGAAATTCACCTCTCTAATATTACTTCTAAAAGGATGCCATGCATTTCTTCAGGAAAGAGGCATTTTGTTTGGAATAATAAATTAGAATAATACTTTTATAACTCAAAGTTAATGTGTTTTTATTTATAAGAACTGAACTAAGCAGGGAAGGAGAAAATAAAACCTTCAAAGGGGTATTATTGAAACACAACCCTGATTTATATAATAACAAGTATCAGGCACAAACACTTGTCAATATGATTTCTCCCTTACACTTCAAGCCTCAATAATTCTTATTCCCGGGTCCCAGTGTTTCCACCTACAAATCTGACCCATCCACCTCTCACTTCTTGACAAGACCCTCAGAATGCAGCACACCCAAAAAAACCAGGAATTTCTGCATAAACAGGTTTTTCCTGAATCTGCTGAACATGTTACGGAACAGATTATGAAAAACTTTGGAAAATGTACATCAAACTTCTCCCTGAGGATCATCATCAATTTTTTTTGTCACATAACCCACGTCATTCTCCACTTGCTGCAAGATCTTACCGCTGCCCATCGGAGCCGTGGATGTACCAATGGCTTCCTCTTGGCCATTCATTCAACCAGATCCATAAATTTATTTAAAAACTCATGTAAACTACCCAATGTTAACGATAATTTATACAATAACTGAAAAGCTTGGAGAGATTTACAGGTTATGATGGTTTATTTTTTTTTTAAATATTTTGGGGTTTCAGAGGTCAATATAAAATGGGAAAGAGGAGAAGTTCTTTAAGGGTGCCCAGAGAAGCTGTGGCTGCCCCATCCGTGCTAGTGTCCAAGGTCAGGTTGGATGGGGCTTGGGGCAACCTGGGATAGTGGAAGGTGTCCTTGCCCAGTGGGACTGGATGAGCTTTAAGGTCTCTCCCAAGCAGAGATGGCAAGTCTGAGGTTTTCTCTGCAGCTTTGAATATATTCAGATATAAAAAAGATATTTAATAATATCTTTTTCATAAAAGATGGAAGTGTTTCAGCAGCAGATTAAAAACCTTACTGAAGACTCAATAAAAAAAAAAAAGGGCATCTTTTTCACCAAACATTTCTAATTGCAGATTCTGCTGATAATGGATGAATTTTCTTTTCAAATAAAAAGTGGGTTATTTTTCTGTCTATTCCAATATTCAACCCAGAATTTTTTTTGTAATGGACAAGAAGAACGTTTTAACCTTGTAAAAACTGATTTACTGGGGCAATGCAGTTGCCATTAGAAATCCAGTTCTCCTGTACCTTCATTTGATTTAGACAGAATCAAAATTATGTTTATAACAGAGAAAGCCCAGAAATGACAACTCAGCTACAATGCATTGACTTGCTCCTGTGGCAAAGCTGGTCCACATGTGCCAAGGGCAGGACACGGGGAAAGCAGCCTCCTCCCACCAGGAGCAGTGGTCCCACAGGGACTGTTCAAGGCATCCCAGCCTTCTGGAACTTCCCAGTGCCTGAACGGGCTCCAAGAGAGCTGGAGAGAGACTTTGGCCAGGGGCCTGGAGGGACAGGAGAAGGGGGAATGGCTTCCCACTGCCAGAGGGCAGGGGTAGATGGGATAGTGGGAAGAAATTCTTCCCTGTGCCCAGAGAAGCTGTGGCTGCCCCATCCCTGGAAGTGTCCAAGGCCAGGTTGGACGGGGCTTGGAGCAACCTGGGATAATGGAAGGTGTCTGTGCCCATGGAGGGGGGTGGGAGAAGATGGGCTTTAGGGTCCCTCCAAGCCCAAACCATTCTGTGATGGAAAGGCTCTAACTGTACCAACTGCCAGAGTGGAGTCAGATACTTCCCAAGGCCACTGAGAATTACATAAAAATTAAAAAACATTGGGCAGAAAACTCACCCTAAATTAGGGATACAATTCATGGTATTGAACAGGCTCACATCAAAAATAACAACATAATAAATTCTTTATGCTTCTTTCACTTTCAAGGGTCTGATTATTTTAGGACCTAATTTTTCTGATACCCACTTCAGACTCCTTTTAGAATAGACATAAAGGAGAAACATGATGGGAGTCCCTGGTGTTACTAACAGGTCCTTCCCAACCACCACCAGCCTCAACTGACCATATTGAACAGGGTAAGGTCAGTAATAAAATTATAAATATGAAGTTTTTCTAGTGCTCTTCCTCTTCTTGTGGTGGGCAGAGGTTCAGCTCTCACTGTCCTTGTTTGGACACCAGAAGGAAACAAACTCACCAATATGGGCAGAAGTGGCAGCGTGGGCTGAGCTCATTACCTACAGTACAAACAAGCAGCAGGAACATCCTGATTTCCAAGGCTGGTACCTTCACTGACTCAACATCAGGGAACTCATCAGCCTGAAGCAACCTCATACCTCAGCACAGAAAATCTTTTGTGTCCTCCCCAGGCCTGATTTGTTTGCTTTCTTCTAGCAAGAAGAACATGAAGCCGAACTGTTGGACTCATTTTGGCATCTCCAAGTCCTTCACTTCATGTTCTCTGTCCCCATCACAAACTTCCTGACATTTCCTGCAGATCTGCAGGGACAAGCTCTGCTTCCAGATACATGTAAGCAGCTCTACTCTTTCTGATGCCAACAGTGCACTAAAACAAGAATCTGGGAGGAAAATCTCTCCACGAGTCTCATCTTTCAGCTTTAAATACCTGCCTTGTCATCCTGCCACCCCTGCCCCAGACACAGGATTCTGTCTCCTACTAAGATACATTTACTGACAGCCCACACACCAACGTAGCTTCTGCACACCCCTCCTGGCTTTCATCTGCTCCTCGTATTCAGCTTTTTCCTGGATCATATCACTCCCCCCTTCCTCTTGCTCCATCAGATCACGCTGCTGTGTAATTTCCGCTTCTTCCCTCATTTCCAAAATTAAACACACAGACAGAATACTACTGGTTATATATATTGGTGTTCAAGGCTTGGAGCACCCTGCTCTAGTGGAAGATGTCCCTGGTGGAACTGGATCATCTTTAATGTCCCTTCCAACCCAAACCAGTCTGGGCTTCTGTGGTTCTAAAGCAGGGATTGACCACACAAATTCAAGCCCAAGTAGAATCAACTCCAATCAAATTACTCTTAGCTACAAAAAACCAGACAGCTGATGATATCAGAGTCCAAAAGCAAAAAAGATACCCTGGAATTAGGGTGGGGAAAAATAATAATAAAAAAAAAATCTTTGTTTTGTCTCAACAGCCTGAATGTTTCATGCTGAAAAGGAGGGGGTTTGCACATTCCTCTTGGATGCTGGCAGGGGAATCCTCAGGAAGAAATCATCCTCCATTTGCATGGAGATGAGCTTAAAAAGAGTAGAAAATAATTACATCCATTTGGAAACCTGAAACTGTTTTTTAGCTGACAAAACAATCACATTCATTCGTAAAAATGCCACTTTTCCCACCTTAATGGACTTATTTTCCTTCAGACTGACAAGTTTTTCTGTAAACTCTCCTCAATTAGTATGAAATTTAATTGATGGAATGTTTAACATAGTATCAAGGTACTTATTTATATCACACTAAATATTTATCATCTCTTGTGGTAATGAAGGGAACCAGACCACAAAGGCACGGTACAGAAAGCAAATGCTTTTGTGAGAGTGCTAACAGGAATAATATTGTATTTGCTTGAAATAATTGGGATATAAACACAACGAATGACGCACAGCAGAATGGGAAGCAGCATCTGTTAGTGAGGAGAGCTCTGGACTATGTTACCTTTGATTTTAAAAAGAGATATGAAAGAATCACTTGAGTCTTCAGTATGAAAAATAGATAAAAAGGCATAAAAGCCAAAATAACCTTTTAAGAGTATATAACTAAATATAAAATTCAATTTCCAGGCAATATTTTCAGGGAGAATTTCTGGTTTTCCAATTAAGAGGCACTCATTTAATCAGAGGTGAGCATCATTCCTTTAGAAGGATACATTTGTCTCAGCCTGATACGCTGAAAGCCCTGGAACAGATTAAAGTGAGGAATTTGAGCCCAGCTCAGAGTTGGCTTCTAAAACAATTATTATTAATGTGGGGAAGGGTAGTGATGGCGTCACTGCAGGTCACTGGGAAAGAAAGCTGAGGGGTTTATGGCTGGTTTGTATCAGAGGGCTTTGCCTGTGTATCCTCAGCTCCAGGGAATGTGAACAGAATCATGGGTTGTTTCAACAGGAGCCTGGAGTAGCCAAGTGTCACCCTGTCTGCTCTGGGCCTTTGTCATGCCACAGAAACTCCTCTTGGAAACTGGAAAGAAATATAAAAGGTAAATTCTGCTGGAATCCAGGCTTCTGGAATGAGAAACTGGTCACTAAGACATGTTCAAAGCCATGTCCCACATCAGGATTATTTGGCAGCCAAACCTATCCCAGAATTCATATGAACCCAATGGGCGATGAAGAGTCAGGAGGACAGTGCCCACCAGGCCAGGGCAGGAGGTATGTTCCCTATATCCTCATGCTTGGGCAATCCCAGCATCCTCTTCCCTCTTCCACAACCACCCCACCACCACCAGGTTCCAGCTAAGCCCTTTGCAAACATGTTGATGCTGAAGCAAAGAGCCACAACAAGGAAGAAACCCCCAACCCCACCTCCTTTCTGGTCTCTCTGCTCAAAGTCAGACACCCCATTTCTGTCTTCCCCATTCAGTTTTATGGAGCTCTCTGTAGACACAGGAAACCTTCAGACCTTGCTCAAGGTCACAGAATCCAAAGCCTCGACAGCGCACGCAACCAGAACACACAACTCCAGCACCACTGACATGCAATTTAAACTGAATTTTCCCATTTTTCAGCTTACATTGGCAGGTCTTAATAATTCATTCCTGTCTGTTGGATTAAATAAACGTCTTTTCATAACTTTGGACCTCTAAATCCTACTGTGAAGGAAATTAACTCTACCCCAGCCAAATCCAGAGCATTTAACTCCCACCCACTGCAGAGCAGCCTGGTTTTGTCCTTCTTTCCAACAACTTCTCCTGTTGGTTTGTGTGCTCAGGTTTTGGCACAGGCTGCCCAGGGCAGTGGTGGAGTGCCCATCCCTGGAGGGATTTAAAAGCCATGTGGATGTGGCACTTGGGGACATGGATTAGTGGTGGCCTTGGCAATGCTGGGAGAACAGTTGAATTCCATGATCTTGGAGTCTTTTCGAACCCTAGTGATTGTATGACTCTATTTTTCTTGCAATTTTCTAATGCAAAGCACATTTTTCAGTGTTACTTGAACCCCACACTCTTGATTACCCAAAATATAGCTTTCTTTGGTTATGTTCCCTCTAGGAGATGGTTCCTTCTGGCCATAAAGTTCTGTAACTCCTGGAATTCTGCACCATTGCTCTGAGAAATCCATCAGAAACAGTTTTGCAACCCATTACATCTTTTTGTTTTTCACCAGTCTGTCCCCTCAGACTTCACCTCTTGCCTTCCAATCACTTAATATCAAAACTAGATGCAATTATAGGAAAGGGGGAGGAGGGATGCAGGCTGGGAGGAGGCAGATCCAGATCCCAGAATTACCTGTCAGCAATTCCACCCACAGCTCATCTATCATGCAAAGCAAAGCCCCCCCCGCCCCCCCACCTTTGAATTCACCTGCCTTGAAATAATCCACTTAACTCACCCTCCCATAATAGAGGCAAAATAAATATTCCAGTAATAATGGAGCTTGTTTGTATCAAGAGATCTGGTTTATAACCACCCTGGACTTGGTTTATCTGGACAAGTTTTTGACAGACAATACTCTATAAAGTATTTATCTCCTGACAAAAAAAACAACTGCTAGAAGCCACAACAAGTGGTTTCTTGAGTTAGAAAAAATGAGCTATTGTTGTGAATATATTTAAAAAAGCAAATGAAATTCAAGGTATTGTTTTGAATACNATTGTTTTGAATACATTAAAAAAAGGATATGGAGCTAAAGATTATGACACAAATCCACTGTGCCTACCAAGGAGCAGGATTTAATCATGGCTTGCCTTGGCTCCAACATCCACTCCAGCACTTCCAGCAAAGCAATGCTGCCTAATGAACTCTGGAATTTCCATGAACCTTCATTCTGATTATTTATACTAGAATTTGCACATAAAGTACATCTTAAAACCAGAAAGGAAGTTTTGAATATTACTTAGTGGTGAACAGGGGTGAGTTAATGGTTGGACTTGATGATCTTGAAAGTCTTTTCCAACCTTAATGATTCCATGATTTTATGATCTAGTGGTGCTGGTATCCTCAGTGGGCACCTTCCCCCGGGAAGATGTTGTCCACAGAATTCATTAAAATCTAATTAATATTTAATGGTAATTCTTTAAATTCTTCAGCATGTTTGTGTCAACAGAGTAATGTCCATGTTATGGTAATTTATCAAAGCGATTTTGACAGTTGTATATAAGAAAAAAAATATTTTCCATGATCAAGAAGAATATTTTGGAACAGATTGCCCAGGGAGGGGGTGGAGTCACCATCCCTGGAGTGTTCAAGAAACAATTGGACTTAGTGCCATGGTCTGGTTGACAAGGTAGTGATGGATCAAAGGGTGGACTCAAAGTTCTTAGAGCTCTTTTCCACCCTAAATGTTTCTGTGATTCTGTGATTTTGGATGCCTGGGTTCTTTTTTTCTAAATTATTTTTTAATGTCTAAAATTACAAAAGTTTTCAAAAGTCTTAAGAGGTGCAATCCAGGAGTGAGACAGAGAAAATCCAACAGCAGAAGGGATTTTTCATGCTTAATTTATAATAATCATCACTTGGGGCAGAACATTACGCAGAAAATGCAGAAAATTGAGATTTTCTTTTTCTGACAGTCCAACACTCCAGTCCAGCCCTGCTGCATTATCCAAACTGCACTGGAGGGCAGGTTTGGGGCAGGGGCAGCCGTGGAGAAAAGGGTGGTGGTGGGACAGAGGGGGTAGTCACAGAGACATTCCCACTTCAGGCCATGGGGTTCATCTTTCAACTGGGAAGGAGATTGTTTCTATCCTCATTATTTAGAAGCACAAGCCCTGTATTTCACAACTGTAATGAGACCTTTCTACGCTTCTCGCTCCCCTGAACCTCGTTAGAGAACACAAGCCTGGGCATTTCTCTTTTTTTTCCACTTGCCCCTTCTCTGAGTTTTATATTTAGATTGTAATGAAATTCCAGTAATTCACATCTACATGACACATGGAATTGGTCAGGAAGAAAGATGTTAGAGATACATTTTCATTTCTATCAGAAAGCTTAAAATCTCCCCTTCCCCCGAGAGGGCATAAATATTCCATATGTCCCTTGGATTTGTAAACCTGTATGAACAGCTGGGAAAAGAAATTCAAGCTCAAATTATGGCAAGAAACATTACAAACCTCTTGCACTACTGAAAGCAGCTATTTGTAAAGAATCTGACACAGAACTAAATACTGTGTTAGCTCTGGGTCCCTCTGCATAGGAAGGATCTGGAGCTGCTGAAGCAAGTCCAGAGGGGCCATGGAGATGCTCCAAGGGCTGAAGCCCCTCTGCTCTGGAGACAGGCTGGGAGGGTGTTCAGCTTGGAGAAGAGAAGGCTCCAAGAAGACCTTAGGGCCCCTTCCAATGCCTAAAATTGCTCCAGGAGAGCTGGAGAGGGACTTTAGACAAGGGCCTGCAGAGGCAGGACAAGGGGGAATGGTTTCCCACTGCCAGAGAGCAGAGTTAGATGGGATATTGGGGAGAAATCCTTCCCTGTGAGGGTGGCGAGCCCCTGGCACAGGTTGCTTAGAGAAGCTGTGGCTGCCCCATCCCTGGAAGTGTCCAAGGCCAGGTTGGATGGGGCTTGGAGCAACCTGGGATAGCAGAAGATGCCCAGGATTTTCTGATTCTGTGTTTCGAGGTTTGTGCATCAAAACCATTTCTGAAACAATGACAGACTCCAAAGTCAGTTCTTTTCATTAGAAGAATTTATGAATTGACTAAAAACATCTCCAGCAACTGAAGTGTTGCATATTCCCAGAATGAGTAACTAAACATTTATACCAGAAGTTCAACTTCAGCTTTTACTAAACATGATCATACTTGACAGGAGTGATCACCTGGCAAACCTGTTTGGACTCACTTTGGTGCCAAACCCGAAACTCAGGGAATAAGAGTCACTGCAGCCATGGGAAGAGTACAATCAACGTCTGTCAGAGAAAGAGGAGGATGTGCTTCTGAGTGATGAGTATTTGAATTAGTGAATTGGAATGACCAACAGCCAAAGCTCCAAAGCAGTAGTAAAAGCTGAACTACCTGTGTCACTCAAAGCAGGAGCAGGTTAATGATTCCTTTGTCAACCCATTAACACAAAACCTCACTAAACACTGACTTTGAGAAGCCAGTGGCTTATTCTGTTCATCTGTTTTTCACTGACAAGTAATGATAGAGTTCAGCTACTTTTTAATACGAAAAATTCCTGTACAAATGATGCAAGTCCTTTGGCTTTTTTAAAGGGTCATTTCAGAAATTTTCTTGTGATATAAATGATATTAAAATGCACTATCGATTATATAAACAATTTTAATTAAAAGTACAAAGTGATTTTAAACTGGACTAGAAACTTGTTCAAGGAAATAAACAATAGGTTTTTTTTCTTTTCTTAAATAAAAAAAAAAAAGCTCTAAATGTCCATGTTTCCATAGAGACAACCTCTATCCTTTCATGCTTCCTAATCTATCTTGGTCGATCAATACTTTATGGTAATTGTTTCCATGGTAATTGCAACTATAATAATCCCCTTTTTCAGTGGAAAAGAAATGTATAAAAGCAACAATGAACCAACTTGGAAAGGCAGCCTGAGCCTGCAGCAGTGACAGCAGACTGTGCTCCTTTATCTTGAAAATTTGGGCATAATTAAGGCCAGATGGAGTTCACCAGTTTGGGGGAAATTTCATTGGGAATTTGAAGATGAGATGCAAAGTCAGGCTTCATCCTGTGCAACCAAGTTCAGCAGGAAAAATCAACCAGAGCCTTCAGAGCTGAATTCCTGTAGTGTAAAGGAATAGCCACAGGGTCTGGCTGCCCTTCAGCATTCCTTCCTTATCCTGACACCACACAGAGGTGGAGAGGGACAAGAACAACATGGTGCCAGTCCAGAACATCAGGGACAAAAGAAAGTGCAAGAAGGAATCATTAATGACAAAATAAACAGAATCACAGACAATCCTGAGTTGGAACAGACCAGAGAAAAGGGGACTTAGAGAAAAATCAGGTTCTGTCCAAGTTGCTGCTCTCCCACATTCAGGAAAAATCTTTCAACTGAGTCAACTCACCCCTAGAGAAGCTCTTTTGAGTTGTGAAGCCTCTGAGGTTTTCAGATCTTCATGTCTGAGATTTTGGTGGAGCTTTTGGATCACCAGAGAAAAATTGGCCAGTATCCATATGTGCAATATGTGCAAGAAAAATAGAATATGCTGAGGGAAGGGACCCACATCCAGTCCAACCCCTGGCCTTGCCCAGGACTCACCAACAATCCCACCTTATCCCTGAGAGTGGTGTCCAAATGCTCCTTGAGCTCTGGCAGCCTTGGTGCTGGGACCCCTGCCCTGGGGAGCCTGTTCAGTGCCCAACCACCCTCTGGGGGAAGAACCTTTTCCTGAGATCCAACCTAAACCTGCCCTGACACAACTCCAGCCATTCCCTGGGGTCCTGTCACCAGTCACAGACGGAAAAGATCAGTGCCTGCCCCTCTGCTGCCCCTCAGATAACCAGAGTTGGGAGGAAGGAGGGTTTTATTTCTACACCAGAGCTGCATGCAACCCCATCACCCAGAGGATGTGCAGAAATGCTGGGTATCCCCCTTGGGGCACTGCAGAGAACAGCCCCGAGTCCACTATCTTAACCATTAACTCTCAAAAATTGTAATTAAATGTTCATTGACATTCAACTAAAATAAATCATAAAATAAAGTGAGAATGCAAACTTCAGGCTTCACATGGGTCAGTATTTCAACCTCAGCTGGCAGTGGGAAGGCCTCCAACACAGCCATGTAAAGTTGTATTTTCAGTAGGATCCTTTTCTGGTTTCAAATGTATGTAAAGAAAGAGACATCACTCCCAAAGCACTATTTCCACACAGTTAAATCTCAAAGCAGAAGGGAAAAGATAACAACAGGTACAACAAATGTCATCAATATAGAGACTAGCAATTAGCACCCAGCTAAAAAGGAAATTACCTGGAATACTTAAGGAAAATACTCCCCCTGAATTAGGACCAATTTAGCAATTTGGGATGGCTTTCCATGTGAACCAAGGAGAGCAACAGTATAGAAATTAATTATGTTGATTATGTACTTGATTACAGTAGATTAAAAAGCATTATCCGAGTGCTGTTCCCATGGCAGTGTGATGGTGTCAGCGCTCGCTTCCAATAAACCTCTGCCAGGAAAATGCAGCAGCTCCAAAACTCCAGGTTGGCTGGATCTGGATCCTTCTCCACCTGTTTTAAACACTCACATTTATTTTCTGGTTAAAGTATCTAGAAAAATGGAATGTGGCTCTCAGCTGAGCTCACTGCCTTAGCTGTGCATCCCCAAATCCCACACTGGTTTGGCTTGGAAGGGACCTTAAGGCCCATCTTGTTCCAGCCTCTGCCATGGGCAGGGACACCTTCCACTATCCCAGGTTGCTCCAAGCCCTGTCCAACCAGGTCTTGAATGCTTCCAAGGATGTGGCAGCCACAGCTTCTCTGAGCAACCTGTGCCAGGGCCTCACCACCCTCACAGGGAAGGATTTCTTCCCAATATCCCATCTAACCCTGCCCTCTGGCAGTGGGAAGCCATTCCCCCTTGTACTGTCACTCCATGTCCAAAGTCCCTCTCCAGCTCTCTTGGAGCAAATTTAGGCACCGTAAAAGACTTCAGGATCTCTCTCGAGCCTTCTCTTCTCCAGCCCAGAGGTTTAAACCCTACAGCAGCCCAAGTTCAGGCCAGGGATTATCTGGTGGCATCACCAGAGAGCAGAGGCACAGGAGGGAGCCCTCAGACAACAACAACCAATGTCCCCTCAGAACCACAAAACGTGACAACTCCCAGACTGGTCTTCCCTGCCCAAAGAACATCAGAATAAAGTCAATTATAGACCTGTATGAGCCCAAGGAGTCCCCAGTGCCACCTCCCTTGGTGTTGGCAGTGACATCCAAGGACACGTTTGACCAGGTGCATCAAGCAGAGCACCAGCTGCTCTGCATTTTACATCACTTGAGAACAATGATGAATGTTTTAAATCACCAGTTAAGCCAGAAAAATGCAAAGGCAAGGGAAACTTCCGCGGGAAGACTCCAGGAGGCACACAAAAGGCTAATTCTGCTTTAACAACAGGTCACCTGCTCCTCCAGTGAAGTCACCAAGGAACCCCTGAAGACACAGAGCTGCCAAGTCCAATCCATCAGTTGGTGGAGCTGCTGGAAGGGCTGACCCTCCTGAACTCTGCCTGAGATGTGCAGAACACAACACTCCGACCAAAAACAATGTGGGCAGGACGAAAACCGGGAGCCATTTTTGTGACTAAATTCATGCACATTTTATGAGCCTTTCTCTGGAGACAACAGACTAAAAATGGCACAGACTTCATTTCCTCAATTGCTTCTGTGGTTGAGAGGTGCTTTTCTGAAACAGTTGCAACCTGGTTGTGGGGCTAGGTGGAAATATTTGAGTTGTTTGCCAGTTCAGGATTTTATATCTTATATATACATATATTTATACGCATATTTCTGTATTTTATAGATATGTATACACACACTTAAATAAAAAAGTACCTATCTACTTATCAGACTCCAATTTTACTGACTTCTTTAGGAAGGAACTTTTCATCACACAAGCCCATGGATGGCAATTAGAAACTGTTCTGTAAATGTAGGAAGTTTGGAAAAATACCAAATATATAAAATTAATGAAAACATTTATTTTGCATTTAATATGAAACACAAAATCTGTATTCCATAGAGTGGTTTGGGTTGGGAGGGACCTTACAATTCATGCAGTCCCACCCCCTGCCATGAGCAGGGTCACCTTCCACTATCCCAGGTTGCTCCAAGCCCCATCCAACCTGGCTTTGGACACTTCCCAAGTATATTGGGAATAATTTATGGCAAAGCTCTTTTCCAAAACTGTTTAAAAACTTTTGGAAATAGAATAAAACATTGAAGTTCAGTTCTTTTTGTGCCTATGGGTCAGAGGGAATCCTTAAAAATACAGGATTGAAGAGGTTAAATATATAAAGAGCACCACTGAGATACCGTGGCAACACCATTCCTATACTGGGAATGGATAGTGCATGAATTCTTAAAATCTGAATTAAAATTAACTTTCTGCATTATTTACATTTTATAAGAGTTTGGCTTAAAATCTTGGAAGAAACTCAGAAATTTCTGCACAAAATCCATAAAAGGGAAGCAAAAACCTGGAAACTTTGAGGTGGGAATGATTTGTTTGAGTGGAAGAATCAAGAGGTTCTCCCCAGAAGGGAGAGGAGATGCTCTGTGTGACCTGCGATCCAAAGAGACTTTTTTTCTGGAAAGGTGGAAGTCAGGGAAAATCTGCAGCTATGAGTAGGAAATAAATCTACCCAATGGGTCTGTTCTGGATCAGTGTAGCTGTACTTCACTTCCACATGCAATAAAAATAGCACAGTGTGGTAGTTTTTTAACCATGCTGGAAGCCCCCAGTTGTTTCATTTTTTCCCCAGATTTATACAATTGTGTAACACTTAAAAAGCCAGCCAAGAAATTTCCTGGGTTTTTATCTTAAATTGTGTATTTAAGAGGGAAGAACTCCTGTAAAACTCCTCTGATGGAGAATCTACCACACAAAGCTATTTCAGTACGCCCTGTTTTATATTATCATCATCTTGGTCAGGTCCAATTAGGGAGATGTTCCCAGTGTCTTTTTCCTGGGAACCATAATGCTTTCAGCCTCACTCTGATAGCTCAAAACCATTAAAAAGAAATCAATCAAATTCTGAAGTACATATGCTTGTCTTCTTAAAGTTCTCATTATTAAAGTGCATTTCTCTTCCTCCTCCTCAGGTAGCAGATGGGAGTACCACAAATCACACTTCAACTTATCCTTGGGAAAGGATTTGAGTGAATATAGCTCATTTTAACACTGCAGATACCAGAAATATGAGGAGAAATGGCTCAATATATGTACATACTGACAGCCATGCAGCAGGGAAAGTGGGTTTGGGAAGTGATGACACACAGGTGTATACACATATTTAATAGGAATAAATACTAACCAGGATGTGAATTCTCTGTGAAAATGGTCAGCAGGATGACAGTGCATCAGCAAGGTGATGATTATTGGCTTTGCTGCCATGCCACAGGTCATGGGAAATGCTCAACATCCTAACATATATGTTGTATTTTAGTCAAGAGTTTGTCCAAGTTGAAGACCAAGAGTGGAAATATTCAACACTGACAGAAAACAAGAGAAACTTCCAACCCAGGATGTTCAGCCAAAAGCTACAGCTGAAGAACTGCTGTCTTCATTAAATATTGTACTAATCCAGGCATGGTTAAAAAATCTGGCAGCTCAGAAAACTCTGTGGAGTTTGGGACTTGCTTCCTGTGCTGATGACCAAGGAATCATCAAGGCATTTCTGCTCTTGTACATCTTGCTGCTCAACACAAAGACCTCAAACATGTGGTGTAGGGAGGTGATTTTAAACTCCTGCTCTCATGAGACCCCACCTGCAGTGCTGCCTCCAGCACTGGGGAAAAACAGCACAGGCACAACATGGAGCTGCTGGAGAGAATCCAGAGGAGGTCATGGAGATGCTCCGAGGGCTGGAGCCCCTCTGCTCTGGAGAAAGGCTGGGAGAGCTGGGGCTGTTCAGCTGGAGAAGGCTCCAAGAAGACCTTAGAGTCCCTTCCAGTGCCTAAAGGGGCTCCAAGAGAGCTGGAGAGGGACTTCGGACAAGACTGGAGGGACAGGACAAGGGGAATGGCTTCCCAATGCCAGAAGGCAGGGTTAAATGGGATACTGGGAAGGAATTCTTCCCTGGGAGGGTGGTGAGGCCCCGGCACAGGTTGCCCAGAGAAGCTGTGGCTGCCCCTCCCTGGAATTGTCTAAGGCCAGGTCGGATGGGGCTTGGAGCAACCTGGGATAGTGGAAGGTGTCCCTGCCCATGGCAAGGGGTGGAATGATGAGCTTTAGGGTCTCTCCCAACCCAAACCATTCCATGACTGTGTGATTCTGTGTTCAAGCTGCACTGAGGATGTTCCTCACTCCAACAGCCCCCTCCAGGCAGCCTTATCCTTTGGATAAGGATACACAACACAAATGCCAGGCTGCACCAGGCCAACCTACAGAAGGGAATCACTGCAGCAGCCACCTCTTTATTTTGCTCTAAAGTTCCTGGGTGAGCTCATTCCACCCATCTTCTCTTCCTGTTTCCTGGTTCACTCTAAACATCACCTGCAGGATTTTGGGGAGTGCAAGGGAGTTGATGGAAAACTCATCAACAATTTCCAGTGAAGATAAATTATGGAGAGAGGAAACTTTGATCCGAGGACAAGGCACCAGGCAAAGTGCCTTTGATGCAGGCGATCGATGGGTTTGGGGAAGGCTGTCCTGGTTGTGCTGTTACTGGCAGGATTTACTTTTCCTTCTCAGGTCAAAACTTCTTTTGCCAAACAAAATTTTGAATCCTTTTGTGTCAATTATTTTGTGTTGAATATATTGACTCGAGCCTTTGTTGTGGGTGTCGCCAGGAGTGAAAAGTTTTTCCAGATCTCCTTCCTTTGAAGAATGTTTCAATATTAAGAATGACTAAGCTGAAGCTGAAGATGAGTCAGACCTATCACTCCAGGAAGAGGCAGAGAGAGGGACTTTGAAGTATTGGAGATGATATGGAAGCCCTCAAGTACACAGGGAAAAACCACCTAAATGCCTCTTTCATCTGGGAAAATCACAACAGCAGCAGCCTCCCGGAATATGGTATAGAATGTAACTACTGCATGATTTAGTGGATTTTCCCAACATATATTCACTGGGGAAAAATGCACCTTTTGCTTAAAAGAGTGCACAACCCTGAATGCAGGAATATCCCTGAATAGCAAAGTGACATCCCGTTTCTAGGCTGCAAAAGCCACAGGAATTAAAAGAAATCTTCATTTCTCTAGCATTTCTGCTGAATTTATTCCCTGAAGTAAATTTTTCCTCAGCTTCTCCGAGTTGTAAAAAAAAAAGTCTGAAAATTACTAAACTTGTAGCTCATTTTTCTCTTACTTCATAGTAGAGATGAAAATATGTGACACCAAGTTTATTCCCTGACAATTAATTGTGAGCAGGGAACAACTCTACAAACAATAGTTAGCTACAAAAATGAATAACTCAAGTCTTTTTGAAAAGGTCAAATGTCCAAAATCACAATTAATCTTCCTATTCATTGATTTAGATCATTATCTGTAAATTTTCAATTCTAATGGGGGGAAAAAACCCCTGTTCCTTGTAAGTGGGTTGCAGATCCTGCAAATCTCCAGGGAGGCCTGGAAGCACACCTGGGATTCCCTTGGGATGAATTGCCTTCCTCATGCCTTGTTGCTAAGACCTTCTGCCTAACAACTCTGTTACAAACAATGAAGGGTTTCTTTTTCTAGCATTACAAATGTGATGATTCCTATATAATCCCATTATTGTTTTCATGCCACTCCAGGGAAAACTCAAGCAGAACTGACAAGTCTTGGTATAAATCAGAAAACCCCAAACCCCCCTCAGTTGCAAGTGTTTTTGTGACAAACCCTGATGCAGCAGCACAGGCCTGACATGCACGAAAGCCCTGAGGTGCAATCCCTGTACTCTGCTACTCTCCCAGGTGGAAAATACCACAACTGTGGAACGGAAGTGGCCAGGAAGAGGAGGGGGAGCGTGTCTTCAGCTCTGCCCAGGCGAGGGTGATGCCCCACTTTCCCAGTAGCAGAGGGATTCACATGGATAACTCAGAGAGGACCATGACTTCAGATGCTCTTTGGAGCTGTGTCTCTACTCAATTCACAGCTTTTAGACTCAAATCCAGACAGGAAAGATGCTGCCGAAAGAAGTCCTAATGGGAAGGGGGAAGAGGAAGCAGGTCAGGCCGTGGTGGCTGAGCTCAGTGACGTCAGCCCTGCTGACCCCCTGCCCCGCTTTGTCTCCCTCCTTCCTCGCTCCTCCTCCAGCCTCCATCCCTTTTGTCCTTCCCTTTCACACATTTCCCTCTCCAATGGCATTACTTCATCCTTTTCTTTTACCTTTAGGCTGTTTTTCCATCTGCTGACCTCCCTTTCCCGGTGTTTTTATTTACAGGGTCGCTGGGCGTAAAACACAGCCGTAAAAATGACTTTACCAGCATTCCCAGGGCACTAATCCTTCCCCACCACAGCACAGCCGGCTCTGGCTTTCATCAGTTTTATTCAGGGGAGGGTAGGACCAAGTAAGTTCGAGGCTGTTGAATCAGCAGAGTTGCCACTCAAAGCAAAGCTGAGAAGGAATCTGCCCTCTCCCCATCCCAACACCCCTCTGGAAGCACCAGCAACACTCGGAGGTGACTCTTGGGGATGGTCCTGAGAGGGGATAAGGGCTGGACTCAATGATCCTTGTGAGTCCTTCCAATTCTGTGATTCTGTGAGGCTGCTCATCCCTTTCTGAAAACTGCAATGATTCCTTGAGCCCGTGGCTCGCTTTGCAATTCCAACCTTAATTCCTCGCCTGCTTTTTAAAGCCCAGCAAGTGGCTGCGAGTGGAGTTAATCTATATGCAAATGAACGGCGTGCATATGGCTCCGCTCTGCCGAGGACCCTCGTGCGGGGAAGCGGAGCCGCTCCAGCTTTGTTCCACAAATGTTCCCACTGCTATTTTCACGGGATGACGTCCTTAGTGTCATGGTTACAACAATGCTGCAGGAAAGCATCGCTCTCCCTCTCCCCGCTGATGAACAGCTGAGACATCGCCAGCTCCCTTCCCCCTCCAAGGCTCCCCCCCTTCCCAAGGGATGAATCCCACATCCCGGTGGGTTGGAGGGGAGCTACAAGAAGTGTGAGGGGTCTGGAGCCGCTTTTTTAACATCAAGGGAAAAATGGAAGGTAAATTTGCCCCAGGCACTCGGTGCAGCAGCAGTTAACAGGATGTACGGAACACAACCCTCATCTCCTCATTATATTTTAATGGTCTTTGATTATTAAAAAAGTTACTCAGCACTTGTGAAGGCTCCTGAGCTGGCTCCGAGCTGCGCTTATTACCCTGTCATTTGTCAAAACCCCGATTTCATGCAACAAAGAACAATATTCCCAGCACTATTCCCAACTCAGTAATCCCTGGGAGCTCCAGGAGAGGCCTTTGACCCCTTTTCCCTGAGAGGTGTAATTTCAGCCTGTTCTCCATCTTATTTTCTCCCATTTACAAACACAGAGTAACTAATTTTTCATCTCACCAAAATATTGCCAACGTTAATAACCAAACAACATATCTGGAGTGCAGATAACAAAAACCTTATTCAGGAATAAGTCTCCACAGCTGGGCTTTGCAGTGTTTTCTTCCCCACAATATTTTGTATCTTGAGCCTTGTATGCAAGTTTAAATCTTCATTTGAATTTCAAAAGATACCCCATTTTCTATTACCTGTTGGTCCTTCCTGAGAAGAAGATTACTCTTGTCAATCTTTTCCTTATTATGCAATTTTCTCATTTTTAACATTACTGAATACTCCTGTAATTTCACTATTATCTGTTTTCAAATCAGACTTGAAAGAGAGGTTGCTTTGGGGTGTGTTGTTTTTTTGGGGGGTTATTTTTGAGTTAATGACTCCCACCTGTGTCTTTCATGGAAGAAGGCAATAATTAAACTCCAGAATTTCAAACATTTTCTTGACACAACCATTGCTTTCCCATTATCAGACTCCCATTTTTCCCTCCACCACTGTTTTTAAAGTGACAAGCAAGTGACAACCACTAAATGTCAGCACAGAGAACTGGAAATGATGGCAAATGGCTTGTGACTGAACTGATTTCAGCAAGTCCAGCCACCCTCTCTGCCACAGCATCCCCAGAGTTCAAACCAATTAAAGTAAGTTTGAAAAGGCCAAACCCAACACTCTGTTTTCAGCTGGTTTTGGCCTTCCCCCCTTTATTTGTTTTTTGATCCATCAGCCTGGCACATGTTTGCAGTGAAAGATCCTCCTTCTTTGGCATGGTCACCCAAATTAAAGCAGCCCAAAGGAAAAGCCCCCAAATCCTGGTAAAATGTGCTTGCATTCCAAAGTTTCAAGCAGCCAATAGAACAGGAAATACTTGAAGAATGTCATGAGCTTCTTTGAATTTCAGTCATGGTCAGTCTGGAGGGAGCAGGATCCTGTAAAAGCAAGACCAGCTCACCAGGGCAGTGCTGTAGAGCTTTGCTCCTCCCTCCAAATATGACTGATGGAATACCCAGGTATTTATGTAGAGAATGCATTTACTTGGCTCTAAATTTTTCCAAGATTTTTTTACTAACTTTTTGCTTCCTTGATTTTCTCTTCAGCAGTAAATCAGCGCATGCAGTGAGGAAGGCAAGACTGTCTAAAACAAAAGCAAGGAAAGTCAGATTCCTTGAAGACAAAACATCCCAAGGCAGCTACAACATCCACATTCCTCACTTTAAACCTGAACAGTTACTACAAAACGTGTTTTAAGATTCCAGCAGAATCATAGAATCATTTAGGCTGGAAGAGACCTCTAACATCATGTCCAACCATGAGATCTTATGTAAGGAAAATACCTGCCATAAATGAATGTTGTTGGACTTTTAAGTCTTGCCACAAGGTACAACCTACTGATTTCTGATGATTTTTAAGTGTTTTCAATGTTTGAATAAAATAACTTCTGGCATTTCACAAAGTCACCTGAAAGTCTGAGAGTGCAAACACATCAAACTGCAGGACAGGATGGACATTTCCACCCTCAGAAATACTTAGGAAAAAAGGAATTATTTTATTGGTAGGCATTTATTTTCATTTTCATTTATTAGGCTCTGCTGATCCCATTCCCCAACAAGAAGGATGTTTTCCCTGCATGCAAAACCCTCCGTGGGATAACTCAACAGAAAAAACAGTATCTCTTTCTTACTGCCTTTACAACTTCACAGGAGCTGAGTGCTGGCACCTCATTTAGTGTCTGTGTAACACTGAGCCAGAAAAGGAAGAACATTGTTTCAATTTAAATAACAAAAAGACTCAAAATGTATATATTTAAAGGCCAAAACTCCCAATGCTCCCTCTTCTAAAGCACTACAAATAACACTAAAAATCCTGGTCTGTGTGTCTCTGGGTTTAGGTGTTTTCCCTAAGCCTCTGATAAGAATTGTTGCTTTATGAAGAAGGGGACACTCAGAAATTGCTCTTTGTAGTGAATCCACTTCAATGAAATGGAACAAGCCATAATTCAATCTCCAAAACAAATAACCACCCTGAATTAGTTCTTGTTATTGCTAAGCCAGAGAAATATGCAATCATTTCCTATTGTCCTTGATTTGTTTGCACTAAACTTTGCTACATATACAAACAACAGGGTCCTGCCAATCTGAGAATGATATAATTTGTTTAAAAATAAGGTTCTGCATCCACAAGCAGCAAACACATAAAGGCAGACCCCAGCAGAAAGGATTCCCATCACTGGGACAGCCAATTCACAGTGCTCAGCGAGCCTCTGGAGCAAAGCAGAATCTCCCAGGAACAGGACAGAATTCACTCCATTTATAAATCCATTAGGTCAAAGAATCATGAACATCACAGAATGGTTTGAGTTTGGAGGGCCCCTAAAGCCCATCTTGTCCCACCCCTGCCACGGGCAGGGACACCTTCCACTATCCCAGGTTGCTCCAAGCCCCGTCCAACTGGACCTCAAACACTGTCAGGCATGAAGAAGCCACAGCTTCTCTGGGCAACCTGTGCCAGAGTCTCACCACCCTCACAGCCAAAAATTCCTTCCCAACATCCCATCTAACCCTGCTCTCTGGCAGTGGGAAGCCATTCCCCCTTGTCCTGTCCCTCCAGGCCCTTGTCCTGTGGCTGCCCCATCCCTCTAACTGTCCAAGGCCAGGTTTGATGGGGCCTGGAGCAACCTGGGATAGTGAAAGGTGTCCCTGCCTGTGGCAGGAGGTGGAAAGATCCCTCCCAACCCAAACCATTCCATGGTTCTATGATTACACTACTGTGAAATCCCATGGTGATACTGTGAAATGACATTCTCACAACTCTCCATAATATAAATGACATCTAGAAGTTTCTAAGAAGAGATGCCAACAGCTAAAAGAAATAATCTTTGTTTTAATCCTTGAAAATGTTTAGTAACTTGCACAACATAATTAACAGAATTTTTATTTTTTTTTAGTGAAAATTGCATGACTTCATCTCACTGAACAAACTCGTAGATGAAGGGACATACAATGTGTCCAATGAAGCAAAGCAGCTGTTAAAAGTGAGGGACAGAAAGTAATGTCCTGCTAAATTAAAAATAAAACAATCAAGAAATACACTGCTGAGGCTGGTACCTAAGTGGGTACATTCATCCAGGCTGCCAATTGCCACTCAAATGCTTCACAAACAAAATAAAAGCTTATTAAGGATGTAATTCAAATTCTGGGTAGGTATATCCAATTCTGTCCAGAACAGCTGGAATAAGAGTGAGGGATTATCCACAAAATTATAATTAACCTTGTAGACAGGGTTCCTGGCTACCATAAAGGGCTGCCTTTATTCTATTGTATAAGACAAGAAGAGACCAAAGAATTAGATTAGCAATACAAAGATTTATACTTCAGTAAGAAAGAACCACAAAATTAAATCCTGCCCATGAAAATCGTGGTGGGTTTTGGCATCAGAGAGTTTGGAGATACAGACAGAGTTTGGGGATATAGACATTAACTGACATTATTTCCCAGCAGCGAATCCATGTAAAAACTCCCATGGGAGAGCGGCACCATTTGCCAGTTCCTCAATTCAATCAAAAAAATGTAATTGAATAATAATTACCTGGATCTCACAGACCATCACTTAAATAATTTGAGTAAAGCAATGTCATTCTCACTCACCTGCTAGACAAGACAATGGATTTTTTAAAATTTCATTCTTATTACACAAAAATCACGGATATAATTTAGGGGGGACAAGACTATTGGGAAGATTTCCTCACTGGGGGTTCTCCCCACTCCAGGTAAAGGTGACAGCTGCACCACCAGCTATGAAATACTGACTGTATTGTTTCCATGGTCCCTTGATTAACTGTCACAGTAACCAGGTAGTAGAAGATTTGTAGCCAACCACCTCATCTTACTTTTATTTCAGTTATTATTCTTGAGGCAATTCGTGGAATCTCAGAATCACTGGTGTTGGAAAAGCCATCCCAGCCCATCGAGTCCAGCCTGTGCCCAATCCCCACCTTGTCATCCAGCCCAGAGCACTGAGTGCCACGTCCAGTCCTTCCTTGGACACCTCCAGGGATGGGGACTCTACCACCTCCCTGGGCAGCCCCTTCCAATGCCTGAAGACCCTTTCCAGGAAGAAATTCCTCCTGATGTCCAACCTGAACCTCCCAATTCATGACACGGGTTTCCACATTCTGTTTATCACAAAACCCCTTGAAATTAATTGTGAGGAAGAATAAATATGGATGATGGACTCCACCCTGTAAGGCATGCAGATCCCCACTGATCCACCTGGACAAATTCTGGTTCCTACCCCTACTGCTTGAAGTGATCGCAGTCAAAAAGCTTTAAAGCCCATCCAGTTCCACTCCCTGACATGGGCAGGGACACCTTCCACTATCCCAGATTGCTCCGAGGCCCATCCAGCCTGGCCTTGGACACTTTCCAGGGATGGAGCAGGCACAGTTTTCCTCGGCTACCTGTGCCAGGACCTCACCACCCTCACAGCCAAGAATTCCTTCCTGATATCCCATCTAACCCTGCCCTCTGACAGTGTGAAGCCATTCCCCTTGTTGTGTCCCTCCAGGCCCTTGGAAATAGTCTCTCNGCAAGGAAGAGGAGCAGAATCCCCCTCACCTGCTCCTTTACTCTGGTACCATCTCTGACACATTGAACACCCCCAGAGTGTGACTGCAGGGACAACTAAAATGGGATCTGTGACCTGTGCTGTCTTACGTAAGTGCAGCCATCAATCTTCCCAGCAATTATTTCCCTCTCTGACCCGTGGTTCAAAACAACAGACACAGATGGGAGGTGAGTTATTCCTTCTCAGAGAGGGCCACACTTTAATTACAATGACTAAGGAGCCCTGTACTTTGCACTATAAGACCAACAGTGCATCGAACACAGAGGTTTTTAAGGAAAAACCTCAAGTAAAATCAGTGATGTGGCTGCTACAGTACTCCCTTTCCACTGCACTACACACCCTCCTCTGCTGCTTCTTTTCAGTGCAGATCCAGCCTTTATCCCTCACAGTCATGTGCACCAACACACACAGGAAGGCAAAGGGTGGGAGGTGTAGTACGAGACTCACAGCAGAGAATGCTGTGGCAATGTTAGCAGAGGTCTCCTTCCTCCCGCTTTTATGTAGCAGAATGAGGTTTGTACTCACCTACCTGCCTGCATTAAAAAAGAGGCTTTAAACAGGTAAATGAGTAATGTTTTTTTAAGGTACATGTTCTTTTATGTTCAGACCTGTTATTTTACTCCACGTTCTACATTGTCATGGGGCCCCTTCCAGCGCCCAAGGGGGCTCCAAGAGAGCTGGAGTGGGACTTTGGACAAGGGCCTGGAGGGACAAGGGGGATTGGCTCCCCACTCCCAGAGGGCAGGGTTAGATGGGATATTGGGAAGAATTTCTTCCCTAGGAGGGTGGTGAGGGGCTGGGATGGAGTTCCCAGAGAAGATGTGGCTGCCCCATCCCTGTAAGTGTCCAAGGCCAGGTTGGACAGAGCTTAGAGTAACCTGAACTACAGGAAGGTGTCCCTGCCCATGGCAGGGGGTGGAATGAGATGAGCTTTAAGGTCCCTCCCAACCCAAACCATTCCAGGATTCTGTAACCTCTTTCAATGTCGTCTCAGAAGTTCCCCTGGATAACCACACACCTCTGTCATGAACAGAAAGACCCCACCGCGAGGGATTTCTAGAAGTCATCTGGTCTCTTCCCATAGTCCAAAGCGGTTTCAACTAAATTCAAAACTTTCCAGCCTCACTCAAGAAACAATTCTGGCTGACGATCTCCCAGCCTGCCCAAGCAATGGAGTTCAGTTCCTCATCATTCTTCACCAAACTTTTCTCAATGTCCAGAGCCTGATTGTCTCCCTTGCTGCAAGTCTTGCTAATTATTTCTTGCCCTGTTGCAGCAGATGTGGAAAGAAGTTTCCTTCTCCTGAAATTCTTACAGAACTTCAAGAAACCACTTGCCTCAAGAGTAAATAACACCAATTTTTAAATCTTCCCCGATGGGCACTGTTTGCCTTTTTTTTTTCTGATGAATATCTTACTTTGGTTCTTTCTGTCTACAGCACTTTTCACAGCAAAATTCTGTAATATCTCCTAAAATTAACCTGTGAAAATGCAAGTGATTTGCTCTGAGGATGTTTCCTCAGGCGTCTCTAATGTTACACTTGCCTTTTTGGACACAGAGGTTACAAGCAAAAATATTGCTCAGCCATCCAAATAGAGATATGTATTGCAAGAGCAAGAAAATTGTTATTGTAACAGATTACAAAGCACAAAACAATTAATTTCTAGTGCTGGAGGCAAAAGTATCCATCCACTCTGTTGGCCTAATACCAAAATTTCAATATTAAAGCAGCTTTTCAGCGCAAGAACAGGCAGTATTCTTCAAGTGTGATGTGAACACACAGACCCGACAAGCAGCTCATCACCATGAAATTGGCTAAAACCACTCTAAAATTAATTTAACAATTATAGTGGGAAGATGCCCCAGATTAACGAATTACAGTTTGTGTTCTGGATATTTTCTCAAGTAAACAAGCTGCAACACGAGTACATTCTATTGTGTTTGCTTGCTGAAATGCCTACGAGAAAGCAACCGTGAATCATCTGAACAGTCACGCTTCTCAAAGGGAAAATCACCCAGTAATACATTTAAATAATGAAAAAAATCTCTCGGGACTCTTCACGTCCCAAATGCTCCACAGCTTCCAGGTGGGTGATGGAGGGTCACTGGGACTCATCAGGTGACAGCTTCGACTAGAGGTCAACACTTGATGGCCATAAATCCTGAGCACAACATTCA
Organism: Pachyramphus minor; assembly: GCA_013397135.1. Taxonomy (NCBI): domain Eukaryota; kingdom Metazoa; phylum Chordata; class Aves; order Passeriformes; family Tyrannidae; genus Pachyramphus; species Pachyramphus minor. Next base: position 107,621 of record VYXB01004701.1, read on the forward strand.
CTAACCCAAGTCACACAGATACAATTTATATATTCAATATAATTAATTAGGAAAATCTACTAAAATTCAGAAAAGAATTTATGAGATGACTATGAACCTCTGAAATAAAAGCCCTACAGATGAAATACATGGTGGAAACTGCAGGTTCCTCTCATGCTGTGCTGAGTTAAAAGCTCACCCACAGGCATCAAAATCAGCCCAAGTGAAATGAGGCAGCAGCTTGACCAATTTGTGTTGGAAGCTGAAGAAAGAGTTGGGATTTATGTTGCAACCTTCTGGTTTCCAGCCTTGTTTTTATTAGAGATCAACTGCCCACAATGGCACAACATCTCAAATTTTGGACTGGCCTAATTTCCAATTCTTACTTCAACAAGAAAACTGCAACTGAAATTTCATCAGGACACTCTATGGATCAGCTGTTAACGTATTAACTGAGGGTCTACTTGCACTGAAAGCAAATTGTTTTCCAAAACTCATAAAACCCAGTTCCTCAAAATCCAACAGATTGTCAGGGACTGTGGGTTTAACCGTGGTGGTTTTATACACAGACATTTTGAGAACGGAGAAACGAAGTATTCACACTGCACTCCTTCCCAGCACAATCCACAGGACACCACATAGCTTATTAAGAGACCAAAACCCAATTAAAAATAGTAGATGAACCTAAACAGCAATTGGGGTAGCTACTGGATTGGGTTCACTACTGTTTCAATCCCAGCATGGTGTCCTGTAGTATTTTAAAAGGGAAAAAGTAAAAAGCAAAAGAAAACCCAAAACAAACACTACAATCAAAACCTGGGATAAGTTCAGCTCTTAAATAAACAAACAAATAAATAAATTTTAATCTCTTCTCACAGAAGAGATCTAAGTTGCACTTTGGGATAATCTCTTTGTGACTCAATGAAACCTTCAGTGCAGAGAAGGGGATGGGTGAGGAGACAACGTGTGTTGCCCAGGTACTCCCTGGAGGATGGAGGATGGTCTCCAAAAGAGACCTTCCCAAACCTCCTGCCAACAGACTGCAGGTTAAACATTCCTGGAAAATATATGTGGTTCTGGTGTATGTTGAAGAACAGAGGCCTCAACCCTGTAAATGCCCCCCAAAACCCCGAGCTGCCGTGACAGATCTGGAGCGCTGGAGCAGGTTGGGAAAAGTTGCTCACCAGTGACGCGCCTCCTGAAAAGTTCCCCTTATCGCCGAGGAAGGATTAAGGCTGATCAGGCAGAAATCACATTTCCTTGTGTAGGTGGGAACATATGGGAGTTGTCACAACACAAGCTCCCGCAGATGCAAATCCCGGAGCCTCTCACATTCCAGGACTCGCCCCGGGCATGGGAGAATTTGTATGTTCATTACTCCAAGCCTGAAAATGATGTTGCAGGAGTGCACCTCTCCCCCAGTGCCTCACACAGCCAGCTCAGAGCTTCCAGCACAAAGGGAAGGTTGTGTAGAGCCCATACCAATTATTCCATTTGACATCTACCAGTTTCAGGGATTTTTTGTTGGTTGAAGATCGCTTCAGTCCCAGGCAGACTTCCTGGAAGCCAGAGGTGGAGGAATTCCTCTGCATGAGTAATAACCCAGGGGCCCAGACACTCAGTTCTGATACAGGGAAATCCTATTTCTAATTCCTGGTGTTTGAAAGCCTGTCCAGCTGGAGAAGAGGAGACTGAGGGGAGACTGAGGCACTGATCTCTGCTCTGTGGGGACCAGGGACAGGACCCCAGGGAATGGCCTGAAGTTGTGTCAGGGCAGGTTTAGGTTGGATCTTAGCAAAAGGTTCTTCCCCTAGAGGGTGGTTGGGCACTGAACAGGTTCCCCAGGGCAGTGGTCACAGCACCAAGGCTGCCAGAGCTCCAGGAGTGTTTGGATGATCCTCTGGGGCACCTGGTGTGACTCATGAAGACAGTCCTGTGCAGGGCTAAGGGTTGGACTCAATGATCCTTGTGAGTCCCTTCCAACTCCGTGCTCCAGGAGCCACACATGTGGCTGATGCCAGGCTGCTTCCTGAGACAGACAGACAGACAGGACAGTGAGGGGCTCCTCTGGGCTAAAGAAGCAGAAGCAGAGCTGCTCCCAAACTAAAGAGGTAAAGGTGACTTCTATCATATATAACTTGTGGCTCTGCCCATGTGCCATGAGCCTGCCTTCTCTCACCCATGGCCCTCTGGACACAAGCTCATCCACACCTGCTCCTCACCAAGCACCCACAGTGACTAAAGGTCTTGCTTCCAGACTCCAAGGCCCTGAAATTATCCAAGTCCCCCAAATATCAACACGAGTCTAAGTAATAACTCCACTCCTCACACCCAGCCACTTCCAATCCTGCTGCTTTCCATCGTCAGTGCAGACCAATATCACCAATTCCCACTGGGACACCAGGGACACACCAGCATAGCCTTGTCCAGGTGGGAATTCACTACCATGGCTTTGCCTATTGCAAATTTAAAGAACAAGTGAAGAGTAAGGAGAGGCTCTACCTGGACTCTGTACAAACATACTCAGAAACATCCAGCACAGAAAATTCCTTCTGCTCTGTCCTCAGAAGACTTACACTTGATGACCTGGAGATTAATCTTCTGCATAAAACGTAAATCCAAGTAGAGCAGCAGGAGGCCCACACATGTCACACCAATCAAAACAGCTCAACCCAACCAGTTCAGTGAAGGATTACTGCAGTGCAATGAGGGAAAATGCTTTAAAAGCTAAAGCCAGTATCTTAAAAATATTGAAAGATATGAAGATGTGCCCTGTGCTTCTAAAAATTAAATGCAAGATTAGAAATGTGAAGTCAATATATTTCCCCTCAGCTGGAATGTGGATTCATACACTCCCTATAAGGCAGGGATTGGGAAAAGCAGGAACAAAAATAGATGCTACAGCTGATTAAATCCTCGGCTAAACAAATTGTCTACAGGAAAATGCATTAGCCTGAGAGATGCAAGAACAGCAGGACACTCAGATGAAATTGGATTCTTTAGATCATATGTCGAAAGCATTAGAAATTCTCTTGTTTATCAGGAAAAATTAGCACAACAGGGATACTCCAGGCAGAGAAAACCAAACCCAGTGCTCACACCTGGAATAAGAGTGTGTGTGTTTGTGTGCGTGTGTGAGAAACCAGATATGTTTGAGAGAAAATAGAAAACAAGCCTAAAAAGCCCCATAGGATTAGGATAAAGAAAGATTAAAATAAGAAAACAGTCATCTTTTAGCTAAAATAGTTGTGCTGGTTGTCAACATTTGTTTTCAGGTATTAATATAAAAAGAAAAACCCAGAGTGTTAAAAGATTAAAGTATTATGAGGAATAATGGGATGAAATGCAGAATAGAAATGTAGGTTATTACAAGAACCATAATATTTACTAAATATGAGTAGTTCTGATCATTTATATAAAAATACAATTAAACACGAGATATTAAAAAATACAATTAATACATATTGTTAGAAGTAAATCCTTCAATAATTATTCTTCTCCTGTGTTGTCAGTTAAAGGAACCCCTCACTAATTAGGAGTCACAGACTTTAGGGGTGAGGGGAAGGAAGACCTTGTGGATAAACGAGTAAGTCTGAGTTCCTTCCTAGTTTGTCAATTCTTTATTTCTACTGTCTCTATACATCCTATTTAACATAAATACCAAGCTGTAGAGAAGGCCAGTGGATTATTTCCAAAATCACTTTGTGGTGCTGAAAGGATGACTAAAAAGGATGACAAATAAAGCAGCCTTAAAATGAAAACAGGACCTCGTTCCTGTGAGACCTGTGACAGTTTTTCAATACAGAAATTATCTCCTGGAAAATATATTTGCAAGGATTCTTAAACACGAATGGTTGCCTATCAGGTACCTATAATTCTGTATGTGCTCAGCCCTTCTTCTGGTCTGCACTGACTCGTCCTCACCAAAGTGAATGACATTTCCAGGAGCACAAAAGATATACAAATAATACTAATGAAACCCTTAAAAATGCATAAATCACAGAATCATAGAATCCCAGACTGGTTTGCCTTGGAAGGGACCTTAAGGTCCATCTTGTTCCACGCCCTGCCATGGGCAGGGACACCTGCCACTATCCCAGGTTGCTCCAAGCCCCGTCCAACTTGGCCTCGGACACTTCCAGGAATGAGGCAGCCACAGCTTCTCTGGGCAACCTGTGCCAGGGCCTCACCACCCTCACAGGGAAGGATTCCTTCCCAATATCCCATCTAACCCTGCCCTCTGGCAGTGTGGAGCCATTTCCCCGTGTTCTGTCCCTCCAGGCCCTTGTCCAAAGTCCCTTTCCAGCTCCCTTGGAGCCCCTTTAGGCACTGGAAGGGGCCCTGAGGTCTCCCTGGACTCTTCTCTGTCCCAGAGGTTTAAACCTTACGATAACCTGAGCTTAAGCTCTTCCCCCATGTCCTGTCACTCCAGACCCTTGTAAAAAGTAAAGTTTGATCCCGGTTTGGGGTACCTGGCTAGAAAATGAGAAGAATCTCAATATACAGAAGTGTCCCACTTTATTCACAGTGGAGTCACTGGGAGCTCTGCAGCACTGCAGAACCAAACTCAACCACAAATACCTCCTACAGCAAACACCTCTGACATCTGAGGCATCCAAAATCTAACGCATCATCAACCTCCAATTTTTTAATTGTGGCAGAAAGCCAAAAATTCTAAAACCAAATAACGCTCTCTCCAAAAAAACTTCATTCTTCAGCTATACCACGTGCTTAGTGAACCCTTTGTCACAGGGTTGATAACATGAATTAATCAAGATCACACTTATACTTATTAAGCACTAAGAAGCTTTTAATCCTGGTTATTCCCTTCAGTTGAGTCATTACTAGCATCTTTTCTTGCCTTCCTGAAATGATTAACAGTGGTGACCTTTTCAAAATTTGGAAGGATCTTTCCTGCATGCGAAGTAAAACCACAATTGCTTAATTTAAAGTACAGCACAACCCCAATCTACCTAAATAATCTCTGTCAACAATTAATTTAACATTAAGGAAGTCAAATAAAAATGTGTAGTCAGTAGTGGGTCTGTTTTTAATTCATTTGTCCTCTTTAATATCCTGCTCAAGGCAGGAATTATTGGTGACAAAACCAGTCACAGTTATCACATCAATTTAACTTCAGTGCTCGAAGCCGCAGAGATCGATTTTCTGACATCACAAAATTTCCCCACCACAGTTTCCTGTATCCAAAGGGACTCAGTAAAGCCCTGTGAAATACCAAATCAACACTGAAAAACACCCCAACACCTCTCTATGGTCTCTTATAAATAAACAAATAAACAAAATTCTACCCCAAAGCCACCTGGAGCAGCACTTATCAAGCAAAAAGTAGTTGCTTGAAGGAGACATGTGCCGCAAGAAAAGGGTGACAGCTCTAAAACTCCAAGTGATCCTGTTATTTCTTCTGACTCAGGTAAAATTGCCTGTATTTTTGGGGAGCAATTCTCGCTTGGACTGGGCAAATCTACTCAACTGTTACAAGATACAGGATTCCCAATGCAGGCCCTTTATGTCAAATTGAAGCATCAGATAATTCCCTACACCAGGGTCACACTGAAATGAAAAATAAAGGGTTATTTCTGATTACAACAAACTGCTGTTTCCAGAGATTTCTACTTTACTCTAAACCCCAAATGCCTTCAAAAGGCATCTACTTGGAAAGGTGATATATGCTATAACACACTGTTCTTTAAGTCTCTGAAATTCTTCCTTTGGCTTTGAAATCCAGCATTTAAATTTCTGAAAATGCAGATCAAGAGATCCAGGAGGAAAATAGGCCATTTGCAGCTCTGAAAAGCATCTGTATTAGTGTCTGCTGTTCTCAGTGGAGGCAAAGGATTCTTGAACATTAATATCTCTGCTTTAATTCTTGTCCCTATTTGAGATTTGCTTTTATCTCTCCTATCTCTTTTTAACCTTTATCTGTGGTAATTGTATTTGTTAAGTCTTGTTAATTAAGACTGCAAGCTCACCAGGGAAACATCCTCCCCTTTGTTTTCCAGTTCCATATCACGCCTGGCAGAAGTACAGCATCAAAAATGCATCAGATATTTGGTTCAACAAAACCATTTCATGGAATTCTGGTGTCTAGACATAAAGGTCTTGAAGTTCCCTTGTGTGCTTGTATCAAAACAGTTCTGCTCATACAACTTAGTGTTTTAATAATATAATATTGTTTAATTAGAATTACTTACTGCTTGTGGTGAGAGATTTTACTATTGACTATTAAAAAAATCGATCAGAATTAAATTATTCCCTTTTCCAGCCAAGAGTTGGTGCCCTTCAAAGGTTCACAGGCTTGTCCCAGCATCCCTCCCTCCACGCTGACCTCTCAGTTTGATTGTTGTGTAGTTAAAGGCTGTGTTTTTATTCTCTTTGTCTATGGCCAAGAATGTTTTTTAATCTATAAGACAAATTAGTGACCCTAAATTATTCATTAGATACTTAAGCAAATTCTCTACCAAACCCCCAGTAAACTGAACAAAAATACATTATAAATTCTAATTTTCTCTGTATAGCAATAAATACTACATTTTTCCAAAGATTCCTTAAGGCATCGCTCGCTTTTGCCTGAAGTGACATCACGCTAAAAGGCAGCTTTAATAATCTGTTTCATTTTCTTGTCCTCCCTTTGCTTGAACCATTAATGGAAGTGAAAGCAAAGATGTAATCCAGCTTGTTATCTTTGCAAAATCAAATACGTTAGACAGGGTATTATTTGCCTAAGGCAATGCCATTTCCAGTTTGGATCACTGCTCCCCGGGACCATTCCGGTCACAAAGGAAGGAATTGGGATTTGACAATGATTGTGCCACTCACTCACAACAAGCAATTGCTCTTTCACCAAGAAATCACTTTCCACCCCAGTACATCTGAATAAATAAACCTGTGGTGTTCATTACACAGGAAATATTTGCCTTAAAGTCTCGGAATAATTCAAATTTATTTCTCTTTACCTTCACTACACATTAACAAGAGAAATCAGAAATTAATCAAGACCTGCCTTATGAGACCAATTTATCCTTAACAACTTGGAAATTGGATTTGTAACATTAAAACACAGTGTTTGTTTGGATGAGAATCACTAAATAAATCACAAAAACTTAAGAACTAAATGCCTGGGACTAGAACCTCTGGGTTGACTGCTCCAGTTGTCCCCAGTTTGAGGGGCCAGTTCCTCTCCTGTTGACACCTTTTGCCAATGTCTAGGTGTTGCTTCTGCAAATTTTGGCCAATACAATGGATAAATGGCATCACTTGAAGATCTGGGGATATTTGTGTTATATTATCCTTTAAACAACCCGAAATGAGTGTTTGAAACACCAACCCTGTATTTTTGAGCTCACTTCCATGCCCATTATTTACACCATTTAATAACACAACTCTCAATATTGTGCTTGACTGTGCCCTGCCATGTTCTCTTGCTTCTCAAAATCACAGAATCATAAAGGTTGGAAAAGACCTCTAAGATCATCCAGCCCCAACTGCTCTTCTCCCATCCCTTCAGCACTGAAGCATGATCATGGTTTCTCATACTATTACTCTTGATATTTAAATAACAAGTGAGAACAAGTCAACTACTAGCAAGAGTGAGTAAAAAGCCAGGTCTGATATTTGAGGCTGAATGATGTCCAGTGACAGAGGTGATGGTGAGTGAGTGATTCAGATCGGGATGGACAGGAATACTCTGACAAATCCAATTGTCATCTCAGGCTGAAGGGAGAATTTTTAAATTTTCCGCCATCTATTATTACAGAAGAGATCCATGATCTTAATTCATAATATTTTTCCAATTTCACTTTGTGAATTAACATCAATGTAAGTCCTTTTAATGAATTCTAAGTTCTTTTTACCCACCATTAAAACCAAACCCATTTCCCAAGTCCACCTTGAGGCTCTTCCAAGTGAGTACCCTGCCAAGGGAGCTCACTGTCAAATATTGTTAGTGGTGAATGTTCTGTGAATCCTCACAAATACAAATATGCTCTGAACACAATAAACAACATATCAGAAGATATTTCTATCCTACAGAGAAGAGCTCTGACATTTTTCACTTAGTCTTCTGTGGAGGCCTAGTCGTTGTGGAGCAGAGTCCTAGAGAGTATGGACTCCCCATTCCTGGAAGTGTTCAAAGCCAGAGTGCATGGGGCAACCTGGTCCAGTGGAAGGTGTCCCTGCCCATGGCAAGGGGTTGGAATAAGATGAGTTTTAAGATCCCTTCCAACTCAAACTATTCCATGATTCGCACAATCTGAATACACAAAATCCCAACCCAAAGTACAAAGACTATTCTCAAAACCCTCAATGCTTTCCAAGCACAGCTGAAGAAGATTCACATTCAGTTCACAACACGCTGACCAACTGGAAGCATTTACAACTTGCTACAGGAGTTTTTTTCATTGTAAAATAACAACTGACAAGTACACGACAAACAGCAATAATTGGCCGTGCCAGGCACACTGTGTATTGCAACCACGGATGCAGACGGCAAGGCAGGAGCTGCTTTCTGGGAGAGGCTGCAAAAATAGCAAAGCCTGACATTTAAAGATTTTTCTCCTTCCTTCTGGAGGCAGGTTGCAAGTACAGTAGTGCAGATTTTCATCAGTCTCTTCTTGGAAACAGAGCAAAGCCTCAGGTCATGGTGATTCAGGAAGGTGTTTTAGTTGTGGGCAGAGTGGGAGAAGACAACCTTATGTCTACGGGGATGGTAAAGATTCACACTTCAGAAGGTAGAAGAAAAGGCAGCAGCTGAGTATGGATTGAGACTTACAGAGATTGTCAAGATATTGTACTCCAGAAAAACACATCTCAGATCATGTTTGTACAAACTGTGGGCCTCTCATCACACCAACTTCTCTTTCCACATGCATATTCCAGTGTCACCTTCTCCATCCAGGTCCATCTTCTCTCTCTTTTTCCTTCTTTGCCATTACACCAGTGTAATCACCTGCATTTCAGCACCAACATGATGACAGTAGGATTGTTCCTCTTACATTTGTCCCAACATTTTAGAATATTTATCTTACAAACATCAGTTACATGACAACGGAGTTGTCCAAGTTTTTTGGGAAGGGGTTGGGGAGTGGTTTTTTTTGTGGTAAGGACATTGCTTATCACATGTTACCATCTGTCTTTGAGAGCAAAACCAAATAAATAAATGATGTCTCTGGCTAAGACTCAGAAATCAATTTGCAGCTTCCATCAGTTTCATCTGGAACTGAAAGAGCTCCAGATGAAATTGATACCAAATGACATCAAACAAAAAGGGCTGCCTGGCCATAATTCATGAATACACAGTGACCTCTTGATGAGGGTGTTTACTGAATGGATATAGTGGTTTAATCTATCAGCAAACTGCTGGAAAAGCAAAGCAGCAATCCCAACACCAGCTGGAGGCAGCCAAATCCATAAACACTGAGGGACAACACATTTGTTCTCATGTCCCACCCCTGACCTCCAGCAGGGGAGCCAGTCTGGCAATACAGACTTTAGCTAATTTAAAAGGACACATTCCCTAAGGAGGAAGAGAAAGCTTTGGAAAACAGACTGATACTCAGATCTCAAAAGTTTAGAGTGGCTGTGGCTTGACATCCTTAATTTATAGTGATCACAGTTAAGAGATGCCAAAGTAATTACTACTTTGAAAACTTTTCTCCTTAAGCCAACCACTAAAAATACAGAACCACTCAAATACAGAGTGTGTCCACTTACTCCAATGTCCACAACGAATTTCCAGGATAAAATGCCAGTTTTAGAATCTAAGCTAGGACTAGGAACAGAGGTGTCTCGTGCTGTGTAGTTTGGTTATTTTCCCAGAAGTTTTACAATGTATGAGTGTTATCACTACCTGGATTTACTTGATTTGACTTCCTCTGGCAGGTAAATGAGTTGAACAGTGATAGTCTGCAGAAAAACACATTCAATTCTCTTAGGGATGGTTTCATGAAGATTTGAAAGCTGGCACTGGAGTCTAACTGCAGAGCAGACCCTGGAGGCACTGAGTGTATGGGTTACTAACCTCAGCTCCTCACCTGAGAGGAACAGACCAAATCTCCCTCAAAGCCTGATCCTAAGGGAGTTTCACAGGTGATGGTCAGATTTGGAAGGCTGAGAAGGAATTCTGCCACAGATCTTCAAAGGCTTGCCTCTTCCAAGAGGTTTAATTCCAGCTGCCGGCTTGCAGAGCTGTAACAGCCCAAGGACAGCCTGACACACGAGTGATTCTATCAATCAGAATCCATGCTGGGTCATCCAGGAACTGTTTCCTGAAGGATTCACGTGCTGCTCAGCTCTCACTGTCCATCTCTTCTTCTCCCTTTCTCTCTTTGCCTTGGCTTTATGTTCCTTGTCAACCTCTTCTTGAGTTTCAACATATTTGATATTTTCTAATTCTTTCCCCACCCCCCTTAGAAAAAGTCCAAAATAAAATAATCCATAGCTAAGTAAGAGGATTGTTTATCTAAGCAAGATGGAATCATAGAATATCCTGAGCTGGACAGAACCCACAACAATCCAGTCCAACTCCTGACTCTGCACAGGACAAATCCCAGAATCCCACCCTGTGGCTGAGAGCGATGTCCATGTTCCGAGGCCTTTGTGCATTAACTGTAACTCTAAAAGTAATACATAATTTAACTTATTATACTGTTTTAAGGAACTAACATCTGAAAGTACCCTTGAACCTACAAGGATTGGATGTCTTCTGAATGTTGCTGAGTTCCCTCAGACCTCATTTCTGCGGAATGAGCTCCACAAAGCACCATCAGCACAGGTTCTCCAATTAGCTCAGTAATAATGAAACCAATAAAATGGAAAAGCTAATTTTGCATTATTGTTATGAAAGAAAACTTTTCCTCTCATCTAATGAAGTTGTCCATCATTCTGCAATTCCTACCTGCATACGCACAGTGTCAGCAGGGATCATTAAAGCTTTTGGAAACCAAGTAGCGGCACAAAATGTTTCTAATTTTCAAGTAGGGCTTCATATGGTTCTTTATATATTGAAAAGGCAGCAAGGAACTGCTCATTTACAAACTATATTCTGCACATTTTAAGAATATGAAAAAAATACTATGGTATCATGAAGAAAAGGAGGCTCGGGGGGAACTTCTTGCTCTCCACAACTCCCTGGAGGGTGGAGAGGGTGGAGCCAGGTGGGAGTCTGCTCCCAGGGAACAAGGGAGAGGACAGGAGGAAATGGCCTCCAGCTGTGCCAGGGGAGGTTCAGGTTGGATACTGGGGAAACTGCTTCATGGAAAGGGTTGTCAGCCCTGACACAGCTGCCCAGGACAGGGGTGGAGTCCCCATCTCTGGAAATGCTCAAAAAATGTATGGATGTGGTGCTTGAGGACGTGGTTTAATGGTGGTGCTGGATGATGGCTGCACTGGATGACCTTAAAGGCTTTTCTAGCCTTAACAATTCTATGATTCTATGGTTAAAACTACAAGCTAAAGTAATAAAAGGAGGTAATTTCTTAAACGTTTTTGTTGCATTTCTTAATCTGTATCTCTAAAGCTCTGCCTGAGCTTGGAGGGATATCAATTGATTTCTGGGTGGTTTTTTTTTTACTGATAAAATGAGATGAATGTCTCCTCTTTCAGAGGGTACAATGTGCTCCTTTTTCCAGAACCTACCTCAGAAATCAATACAGCAGGAACCCAAGCAGTTACTGTACAAACATGGAATGAGAGGAAAATTATTCAGTATATGCAGATGGAAGAAACTATCTGCAGGACATTTTTATTCAGAACAAGATTCCTTTTTGAGATCTGCATCACAGACTGTACACAACTGCACAATGAAAAGCATCATCCCAGCAATAGTTGGGCATATGGAGCTACTGGAAGTGCAACAAAACCTCTTTCTCCAAGTAACTTCAGATTGATTCAGGGTATACTGAGAAAATGGTTCCCATTAAGTATCACGCAGATGTTTGGCCTTCATAGCATTTAAATCTGCTGTGGACAAAGCTCCAATAAATTGCTCTGCCATGAGAAAATGCAACTGGCTGGTTGTGAGAAAAAAAGCAGAAAGTCTTTACACAATTATATGTCAATTAGTTTTGTTGTAAATAGCCAAAACTCAAAGTAATCTGATCAAACCTGATTCCCATCTCAGTGCACCATCCTGGAGACATGGACAATGCCAGGATGCCATAATGTGCCACACCACAAGGAGTTTATCAGGAGATACTAGGAAATCACTTCAGTGTTTAGTCCAACACACACCAAAAAAAAGTATTTTTTTACCATAAGAAGAAAAGAAACTATCTAATATATTATTTCCCCAGTCTTATTATTACATTACTTAATCTCTGCTCTGCCCCTCAACAACATCTATTTGTAGCCCTGAGAGAACAAAACAACGTAAGAAACTTAAAAACTGAATATTTATTTTTCTTCCAGTGTTTCCCAGGTCTATCCAAACAAAGAGACTGAATCTATGTACGTATGTCTTGGAAAATAAAACCTATTTTACAGTAATAATCCTTTCCATGGGTTGTTATGGCACTATTTTACCTGAAAAAATAATTGGCTGCTGTTGCATCAGTCTAGCATTGTGCTTGTGTGTCACTGTTTCACTGCATTACAGAAATGTCCAGGATTTATCAGCAGTTACAGCCTCACATAGCACTGAGACAGGAACTCACACGTGTCAACAGCACTGCCTATTGATTCATAAACTTGGTAAAAGTCACAGCCTCCCATGGGCAGAGTTCAGGTTTGCTATTTACACCTTGTCTCTCAGACCCAGTCAGGTAGTCCCAAAGGAAATTGGGAGGAAATGTAATTTTCCCATTTTAGTTTCCCAAATCTGCTCTCTCCTTCCTACTTCTCCAAATCCACCCATCACAGAATGAGCAGAGCATATTCTGTGGCACTTGCATATCATGTTGGAACCTCAACTAGTTTGTGGCTATTGCAGAATGCCCATACCATAATCATCATGGAAGAATCTACAAACCCAACGTGTCAAACCATCCTCAACCTTGTTCCAAGAGACAAACACACACCAGTGGTGTTGGATAAATGGTTGGAATTGATGATCTTAGAGGTCTTTTCCCATCTGAATGATTCTTGGCTGTGAGAGTGGTGAGGCCCTGGCACAGGTTGCCCAGAGAAGCTGTGGCTGCCCCATCCCTGGAAGTGTCCAAGGCCAGGTTGGATGGGCTTGGAGCAACCTGGAATAGTGGAAGGTGTCCCTGCCCACGGCAGATGAGCTTTAAGGTCCCTTCCAACCCAAGCCATTCCATGATTTTACGATTCTACAATCCTATGATCCCCGTGGAATCCACGCGTTATTCTCATAAGGTAACACCAGGCAATACAAGTAAAACACTGTTGTTACTCAGAAATAATAAAGCTGAAAAAGATTAAAAAAACCCCCAGGAATGGAACAGAGAATGTACAGATCTGCAGTGAAGCCAAGCTACATTGCATAAATTAGGATAAACCACAAATGTGTCTGCCACAGTCTGTCCTGGCAACAAACTCGAGACCGTAAGAAGCCAACTGTACCTCCTGGAAACACACAGCCCGAATTTGTAGATGCTATCACAATGGCAAGCTTCACACATCAACAGAGCTCTCAACAAGGCTAAATTCAACAGGAGAGCTTCCTTGAGAAACTGTTTTGGCACAGAAAATTTAACTTAATAGTTAAGCCTGGGTATGACGGTTGGAGGTTATGGATTCTCTAGGAAGCTCTCAGCCACCACAGCAACTCAAGAAACCTCTGGGACTCTCTATTCCTCATAGATTAGCACACTGTAAACATTAAAAAAATTATTTAGAGGTATTAAAACCTCCAGAAATAGCTTATTTCTCTGAGAAGGAATCCACTGTCTTTGTCACAGAATCAATCAGGTTCTTCCTCCCCCTGTCAGAGAAATGGCTGAATCTATCAAAATCAAATTACCATTAATATAATGATCTGTTGTACTTCACTTGAATCTTGAACAGCTGGTGAGTATTTTAACACCATCTTTTCCCACATATGTGGCCGGGGGATGAAAGAAGTTGCTCCTTTCTGTTTTCCACGGTTGTAGACAGGGTTTGGAGGGAATATATGGACAGAACAGATGTAAGGATGACACAGCTGGTTCTGTGTTTGTTGTGTGTGGGCTTATTTCTATTTCCTCCTCACCTTCACATCCTTTGCAATCCTTCCTGCCACTCGCTGCAAGTGCTCAGGAATTCTCCTTGGGAGATGGAGACAGATGGGAGAACATACTCAGCAGAGAAAAAGAGAGGAACCTTCTGGTTTTTCCCCATCCTTTTGCCTCCTCACTTCAGTTTGTTTCGCCTAGGACTTTCAGGAGATAATTGAGCAACACAGTGTGTCCAATACCAGTCCCTGTTTGAAAGAGAAGCTGCAGAAAGCAGGAGAACCATCCTATTTCTCCAAAATGGAACAAGAAGCTTGAAATCACATCAACAGTCAGTGAGAAGCACAAACAGATCACCTCAAATTAAAGACAAGGGTGTTTTCAAGAGTGGAACTATGAAAAAGCACTCTGCTGTACGTAGAGCAAAGGGGAACCAGTTCCAAAAGCACACCATAAAAAAAAATCACAGAATCATTTAATTTGGAAAAGACCTCTCACATCATGGAGTCACCACCACACAGCACATTCAGGGGGCAGGCTGTTGTGACATATACTGGTTTTATCTCACAAGCAGGAGTCAGTTCCCCCAGCCCAAGTACTGGCTGAAGGTGGCCAGGAGACCTCAGATCTGGGACCCTGGTCCATGGGATGCCAGCATAGGGCAGGAGCCACCTCACCACAGCTGGACACACAGTTGGTACTGAGAGGGACCCAACAGGGACATTGGGTCTCCCACTCTCCCTCCTGAGTTCCTCCACCGTGACCAAACCACTGAAGAAATTTATGGTTCTTACACTGTTCTCCTCAGTGCTTTCAAGTACGTAGTCTCCAAAAATGGAGCTTTCTGAAGCACCACTCCAAATGGGGGCTGCCACTTAAGTCTTTCTTATTTGGTTCCACGATCAGAAAGCAAAATCAAACCTGACATCTTTTGATAATTTTCCTCTGCCTATAGTACATTTTACAGCTTCAAGTAATTAAACAGATCAGTTGTTATTCATCAGGCTTGGAAAAAACTCAAATGCTCCCCCTATGACTGGATTGTGCCATATTATTTAACTTACTCAATCCCACCACGGAAAATTGTTTTAATGAAAACAGATCATGTTTTCAAAAAAATTAAGGCTAGCATATGATTTGCATTTTACATTATATATCAAAAAGCAAATGTATGAATGTATTTCAGCTGCACTGAAGGATAACCAGGAGAAAATTCAGAGCAAAATTTCCTAGCATTTCATTTCTGTTCTGCCCTGTATTTTCTTCATAAATGAGGTAACAGGTAATCACTAAAATGATGAAAGCTATATGTAAATTAAATTGGGAAAAAAACCCACGAAAATCTTAATTAAGAAAAGACAATAAACCTCCTCCTCTAGAAATCCCTTCATTAAAAAGCTCATGCTCCTCACACAGCATAGCCAGTGCTTGTCTGTATATTAAGAAAATGAGTAAGTGATCTAAGTGGTATAAATATTCATAAAATCACATGGTTGGGTTGGAAAGGACCTTAAAGCTCATCTCATGTCATAAGCAGGGACATCTTCCAGTAGATCAGGCTGCTCCAAGCCCTGTCCAACCTGGCCTTGAAGAAATATTTATAATCTTGAGGATAAATATTGCAAGGCAAAGAAAACTGTGTTATAAGCAGCAGAGTTAATTTATAAAATATTGACTTTCATTGATAAAACGTTTGGGATCTTCCAAGACATTACTGAGAAGGTCCTTACTATGGGTATAATCCTGATTATATTAAGAGTTATTATTTGATAAAAATAAGATGGCAGACCTGCAGAAAATAAAAGCCATCTTTAATTAGAAGTCCTCAAGGTAAGTATGGGGTGAGAGAAAACAGACTGTGGACCATGGAGAGGGAATGTGCTGTTTTCGGGCTGACAGGAGAAAGTGCTAAGGACCATCTTCAGGAGATGTTTTCCTCTCTCCAGTGACTCCAAAGGAAACTTGGCACCCAAGGGAGCACTGGGATACCAAGTCATGTCATCTTCTGCCTGCTCGGCTCCTCACAAAACCCCCCCAAAATGCACATGATACCAGGGGAACTTTAAGAAAGGAAGAAGCACCATATGGGCTTCCAGGATGTCCAAGGCAAAAATGACAGATGCAAGAGAGGAATGAGACTTGGGGATTCTGGTGGAGGAAAAAGCCTGAAGGCTAACGAGGTTTTGTGCTGTTATTTGATCTGAATGAGGCATTTTGAAGACTGGACACAGCGACAGCAGCCGTGGGAAACTGTTTAAGGAGTTTGGAGCAGGCAGGGATCAGACTGGCGGATGTTTGGAGGGAACTGTGATGACATGTTGGCCCTGTCCAGTGAGAACTCGACCCTGAGGAAAAGAACAAATTGCAGCACAGAAGCATTTGAGTCATAGCCTTATTTAAAAAAAAAAAAAAATCTGAAAATTTCCTTTCCCTTTTCTTTGTGGGTAAGGTTTGCTGACTGGATATTGGAGCAGACTGGTGACGACACAGATTTCATCAGCATAATCAGGAGAAAGAAGTTGCAATGCATTCAGCCACAAAAGAAGGAAAATGCCTGGGAAAGGCAATTAGTGAAAAAAGGAATGGAGAGCAAGGGAAGACAGAAACTTGAAAATAAGGGGCATAGAAGAAGAATCATCAAGTAATGACAATAATGATGATAGAAGTGGTGAAAGATTATGATTTACCACACCACCAACCCCAAACTGAGGAAATTCCCTGTTTATGAGGCTCTGAAAGTTATAGATGCTATGAAATCCAACAGCATGAATCCATTTCCTTGCTACTATAACTATGTAGTTAGTATTTCTTGTACATTTACTCCTGAGGTAATTTTCTACCCGGCTGCTACTTCCCAGCTCCCCACAAAAGAGCACCTTATGTAAGTGGCATTTTGCTTAGCACAGGTGAGGGTGTTTCCATGCACTGCACAACACATTCACAACTGAAAGGAAATTCAGGTACACAGCTGAAATAACTGCCTGCAACACACACAAACAGTCCTCCAGACATTCCACTGAATTGTTGTATCACACTTTAATAAATCAAATCATGTTTTAGCATGTGTACAACATGAAAAATGTCTGTTTTTGTTGTATGGTTTGACATGTTAAGCATGTGCTCACACACAAACACTCCTGAAACCTTTCTTTCTAAGGGTGATTTCCTTAGTTTCTACAATTGTTTCGTTCTTATTTCAGGTTAAAACACAGACGTGCAGTTCAAAATCACCTGATACTAAAAACTTTTAAAAATTGAGTTGAGAACTTGCCATTGAAAATGAACCTAGAGGGATCCCACCTCCTTTATGAGTTGGTTCAAGAAGAGATTATTAGTTACTTCTATAAATACATTTTTTTTATGGTTTTTCCCCAAACAATCCAGATACCCTGTACCGAGTCCGGCCACATTCTACTCCCCTAATTCCCAGCAGGACCATCTTTCCACAGCACCCATTTCTCCAAACAGACTACTGGGGGTAAGACAAGCAGCATCCTGTCATTTCAATGCTGGCAGATATGACAGATGTTCCAGGGAATTAATGTGTATAAACCTAAACACAAGTGACTACAACCAATTAAAATGCTGAAGAACATACTGAAGCCTTTACAGCTTGTAACCAGTTTGAGGTTGTTCTGCTTGGATTAAAAACAACAACAAAAGAAGCAGAAAGTCTGCATGATTCTAGAATTCTAGTTTGAATTGAATTGCTACAACCCAAATGCATTTCAAGCTGTGTTTGAAGCAAAATTAAAAAGTCAGTCATCTCAGTTCTACCCAGCACAATGCCCTGGTATCCAAGTTTGCAGTTTTCCCTCTCATTTTTCTTTCTATTTAACGAGACAGAACAACCATAAGAGCCACAAATTCACTCTCAGCAATTAGTAATTCATTTCAGAAGTAAATACAGCTTTTAAATATTTTAGCATAACTCACATAAACCATTTTAACACAATGTTCTGTGTTAAAAATTAGCAAACAAGGATGGGTGTTTCAGATACTCCAAAACACCCAGCTCATACAGATAGTTTCATCCCCTCTCCTCTGATTCAATCTAAGGAATAGGAAAGTAATGGATATGGCACTGTGTGAGCAGGGTTTAAAAAAACATTACTGAAAGTTTTCTGGGTTAATTCCCACAGACAACTAGTGAATATTAATGGAGACTCCTGGAATTTAAAAGGTGGATCGTGCAAGACACATACAGACTAAATTTAGAAAGTGAGATTCTCAGGGATTTTCCTGAATTATATATTTTGATTCCTGTTTATGGTATGGATTAACCACATAACTGAGTCAGAGCCAGCTCCAATCCACTGTAATGGCACACAAATTGACTATTTGGGGTTAGTAATTTGTAGGGAGGGAAAAGAAGACTCTCAGACAGAGTTTCCTTGCAAAAAATGGCTGAAAGGAGGGATATTTGTAGCCAGGAAAAACTGTTTAAAAGCCCCTCAGAGTGAAGTTAAAGCCCTTGGCAGCATTTACCTCTAAGAGTGCCCTATCTGAACCACCCGGTCTGTGCTGTGCTGTGAGACGGAGCTGAGAGGGCAAAGAAAACACATTTTGAAGGTTCTGAAATGAATTCGTGTGTTCAACCCACAACAACACAACGTCTGGGAAAGTTACCGGCTGTTGCCTTTGTTCCTAGAGATTAACCCGGCACACACGAATAATGGGCTGGATTTATCCTGGACAACAGACGCTGAACGACAATTGTCGAGGCACTGCATTAAACATCCTTTGGCTGCCTCCTGCTCGATTCATTTAACACTCGTGAATGAATCTCAGCTCGTTTTCCCCTGTTCAAAGCACAGCTACACACATTGGTTTTAAACCCACACTGGTACCCAGATCTTACCATGTATGTGCCACTGTGAAGCGACGACGCTGGCGGATGCTTTTATTCACCAGCAACTTTCTGAAAAAGCAGGGAGAGTTCCTGGGAGAGCTGCGAGGAGAAATCTTTGGAGACGTGGGTCTGTTCCCGGGCAGCTTGGGGGGCTCGAGCTCTAAATGCATTTGTTCTTTGAAAGTCCTGATGTAAATCTCGGACTCGGGAGTAGCAAGTTCCCTAGAAGCCTCTTTTGCTGTCATAGCTCAGATGATGTGGGAGCTCTCACCATTCAGAAAACGCAACAAAAACACAGTGGAGTCAAAGCACTGCTAAACCCCGCTCATTCACAAGCCTGGGCTCCAAAGGAAAGGCTGCCTGAAGCGGCAGCAGCACGAATCGAAGGATGGTACGCCAGGGCTGTCAGAAAAGCCTTTCTGAGCCCAGCTCTCCCCCTGAAAATGCGCCAGAGTGGTGTTGGTGTGTCAGCTCCGTGGTCGCCACCGACGCGCCGGAGCCATTCAACCCCGCACAGCAGCTCATGAAAAATTCATCACCACCAGCTCCACATCAATCCCTTCCCTCCAGCATTCTGCCTTCACCTACCAAACTGAAAACCGGCGGATTTTTCGCATGCACGAGTAAAATCAAGGAATTCCCCAGCCTGTGTACAACCCGCTTCATTCTGGGGGTTTAATAAAAGGTCTTCATTGAGAATTAGTTTTCCCCGAGCCGCAGGAGCTCCACCCAGAACGTGCTTATTGGTTCGGGATTATTTTGACAACTGGACTCTGTTCTGCCCTGTCTTGCGTGAGGAGAGTGTGGGATTCTCAGGACATTTTAATACCCTGACATTGTTCCTGGACACCGCCCGGTGCATCTCGGAAGAGACACTCGGGATGGCAGCGCTGGCTCTGGGAGAGGTGTGAGCGGCACTAAGAGGGGACAGGAAAAAAGGTGTAGTAGGGAAAAAGAAAGGCAGGGAATGGTATTCTGTAGGAACAAAGCATGCAAGAATCCATGAACACTGCTGGAGCAGCATTTTCCACTGTCCTGGGGTCTACATGCAGTCAAAGGGCAAAATCACTGCCAAAACTCCAAAAGATGGGAGACTTGACCCCTCCCTGTAAAGACAATGTAAGTTAATTCAAATTAATTCAAGCATTATATCTACTTAAATTTAAAAAAAAAAACCACACTATTTTTTTTCTGGATATAAACACCATGAAAGCAACTTCTGCACTTGCAAGGCTAAAAAAAAAACCAACATCAAGGTAAGGAAGTTAAAGATAAGATTTGATGCTGATGGTAAGAACATAATAAATACTGCAGGGAGGGGCAGAGTATCTTTGTAACTGGCCGAAAGTAGATGACCTTAAATGTAAATACAATAAATCTTTTTAAAGGAGGAGGAGACAGGAAGAGCAAACCCAGCCAGCCTGTGGCCAAACATCTGATTGCACAGTACAGGCATCAATTACACAACAAATCCTCACCAGTCCCTCTCCATTCCAGTGGTTTTTCACCCAAATATCCCAAAACAATTTACAAAATCATCAGAATGCCTTCCTGAACTTCACAGTCTTGTAAGAGAGAGCTTCCCTATAGCACAGACTATAGAGGAGTTTCCGGACATCATCCCTAACCTACCCTATAATATTCATCATTCACATTTATGAAAAATCAAAACAAACAAACAAAGAGCCTGAGCCTAACTTGAGGACACTGGAAATGCAGGGTGATTTATTACCGAGAGGTTCAGGCAGTAGCAGAACAGGAATATTTAATGCTTTAGGAATTATGACGTGTTAGACTGTGAGCTGTTACTCGACTGCACTGACAGGCAGTGAGAGACAAAGGGAAGCTTGAGAGCTTTGCTGAATGAGAAACAAAATCCACACAAAAGCTTCTGATCTAGAATTTCACACAGAAAGAAAAAATTAACTTCCTAACTCACCAGGAAGCAAATGGGATATTGGAGGGGGTTTGTGAGAATAAATCTGATATTAGAGAACCAGTATGTCCATGCCTTTTCCTAAAGCTATTCAAAGGGCAAGGAGAAGAGAGGTAAATCACCTTTTGAAAGCAATAAAAGATGCTGTACAAGGGCATGCTGCTCATGCTGAGTGGGTGCTGTTCTTCCCTGAATTCAGATACAATGCAGAACAGTGTCCATTAAGGGAGTGCTTCCCATCATTTGGACATCCATAAATCAGCAATGAGCTCTCAGCCCCACAGCCTGGAGAAGGTGCTGTGGTAACATGGGCAGAGAAATGCAAGTCTAAGCTAATGAGAAGGGGAAAGGAGACTGTGGGGGGAAGCTGAGCTCCATTCCCCTGGGAAAGCATAAAGAATGGAAATATAAAGTGCCACCCATTGCTTCAGGTGCTTCTCTAAGCTGAGAGCACTTTGAAGGCTCACCATGGACACAGGATATTTCTTCTTCAAGGTTCAAATACCTTCCAGATCTTGGTGACAGTGGGAAGCACAGTGACTCGACAAAGGTTGTGGAGCAGCTCTTTTGGTGTTCCAACTACTACCCTTTATGTTGCCAGCTTATGGTGTTACACACACAGAGAGGACTCTGTAGCCAACATCTGTAACATCTCCACTGATTTGTAGCACTGGAATTCTGGCAAGACATGCTGCTTTACTCCAGGATAAGCCAAGAAGAGGTGAGAACAAGAACATCTCAAGAGACTTGAGCTAACTGGCATGAAAGCTTGGTATCTGAAAAAACTGGCAATAATTCTGAAAAATGAATTTTGCTGTATTTGCTGAGCAACAGGAGAAATGGCAGACAGAGCATGCAGGGCACCAGAGCCCTGGAAAGGTTCACAGAACCCCAGACTGGTTTGGCCAGAAGGGACCTTAAAGCCCAGCCTGTTCCACCCCCTGCCATGGGCAGGGACACCTTCCACTATCCCAGGTTGCTCCAAGCCCTGTCCAACCTGGCCTTGGACACTCCCAGGGAAGGGGCAGCTACAGCTTCTCTGGGCAATCTGTGCCAGGGCCTCCCCACCCTCACAGCCAAAAATTCCTTCCCAATATCCCATCTAACCCTGCCCTCTGGCAGTGGGAAGCCATTCGCCCCCCCTCCAGGCCCTTGTAAATAGTCTCTCACCCACCAGCACCCCCAAGACCTTCTCCAGGGCTGCTTCATCTGCCCATCTCCAAGCCCTCATCAATCCCAGGGGTGCAAGGACAGGGTTACTGATCAGGGTTATTGCCCTGATACACAAGTGAAATGGTCAACAGGCATTTCACTCTTTCCTGAACTTCCGTAACACCCCAGTAACCCACTGTAATGCAATAATTTGTTTATCAATACAGATTATTGCCTGCAATAGATCAGTCATTCAAGAGTAACAATTTCATCACATCAACAATGGGATCAGCAACACAAAGGAAAAGTTGAGGAGGGGGAAAAGATGATTGAAAGGAAGTGCCTGCCAGCACTGGCAGGAAAATGAGATAGCTTGGAAGAACAAGGACAATTAAGAAAACTTTCAAAAGTTAAAGTTTACTTGGGTGAGGTTTCACACACACTTCCTACTTTCCTGAAGTGTCTAGAACTGCAGAAGGTTTTAATATATTTTATTAAAATAACTGATGGAGGTGGTAAACAACATTTTCAAGTGTGCAACTCCTCATCAAAAGCTGATCTTCAGTGTGTTGGGAGTAACTGCTAAGCAACAAGAATCCATACCTTTTCTTTACAGTAGCACCATTAGTTACCTGTTTTTAAGTCATAATAGCCAGAAGAAAATAGAATGCCAGGGAAGAGGGAACTCTGAGTGTCCTACATGCTTCAGTAGGAAAGGAAAAGCTCTTAGTTGACTTTTCACAGCGCTTTCAGTTGGTGGCAGAGTAATTGGACAATTGTTCCTCACAGCACACTCTGTAGAAGCACATTTAGATAAAAGCAGTTAGGAAGTTCCCCTCTGTTATTTAGGCAATTGTTCAATCCATCCCAAAAAGATAACACTAAACTGACAGAAATGAATTAGGAAAATTATTTCAAGGGATTGCCGTTTGCTGGTGCTACTTATATTTCTTTTTCCAAGTAAGGAAACCCAAGGGAAACATATTTTTAATCAAGTACTGCGTCTCCTTTTCAGGAATTCCAGCTTTCAGTATTTGTTCTTCAAAAGCAAAAATAAAGGTCTTCATCAAACTTTCAAACAATTTGAAAATTAAGATTATTACACTTGCCAATCATAAAATATAACACATAGATTCCCTCTGCATATTTCTTTTTTTCAAGCAATTTGCTGTCATCTAACAAGTGGCCCTAAAGAAACAGGGTCTGTTCCTTTGCACCTGTTAGTCATGGAAGGACTTTGATGGTCCCTTATCCATGTCAGTGCTTGTTTGGCTTAAGTCAGGCACGGCATTGTAAAGGTCACTTGGGAGAGATGGACACCTTTAATTATAGTTGAGGATGCACAAGGGAAGGATTCAGTCTCTTAGAAGTGAATATTTTTCTTTTAGACTATAATTTAAATGCATTTGATGTGAAAAAAACCACTATTAAGCCAGCAACATTATGGAATTTCACAACACTGTCCCTACTTAACATGGATTTCTGCCAAATGAACCAGGCAGAAGATGGGTTGGGAAAGGATCTATGATGGACACCCAGGAGAGAAACTCTAGAAGCCAATTAGCCCCATTAGCTCAGAGAGACATGAACATGATCCTAAAGAAGAGGCAGTGAAATCACTGTTCCTCTCCAATGGGTCACCTAAAGCATATTTCCATTAGGGAATAAAAGGGTTGGTCAGAGTAGGAGTGGCCATGCAGGAGATTAGAAATTGGAACTGGGTCACTGAAGCAAGTGATGAGTTTAGAGGGAAAGAAGAGTTGAGGAATGTCTGGTTTTGTGAAAGGGCAGAAGAACATGATTTTGAGGAAAAGGGGAAAAGAAAACCAAGGGAGAAAAAAGCTATGAATTGACAATTTTCTCTTTGACTAAACCAATGTGACTGGACAAAGCAGAGGAAATGAGAAAGTAGAACAAAGATTCAAGAACATGGAAACAGTCATTTGTACTGGAAAATAACTCAGTTACAAAGACAGCAGTAGAGGAGGGAATAAATTTGCAGTGGAAATGTCACAGGACTGACATGGATGTGATCTCTGGTTCAATGCCTAAGGCAGAAGATGTAATTGCCAAGATGAGCCAGCACTGGGAATAAATAAGAGCAATCCAGGGAATGGGAGACAGGCAAAGATGTGAGGGGGGAGCAGGGAATCAAACAACAGAGAAATGTGTAGAGTAAGACAAAAAAATACATCAGTGAACTGGAAGCTGTAGAAAGGGAAGCAGCCAGGAAAACAGATGCCAAAGAATGGTGCTTTAATATGAAAACAGAAGTCATTGTGGATTAAAATGTAAGGATAGGGAATGACAGGCAAGGCTTTAAGTCAGAGCAATGGCTGGTAAGAAAGAGCTGAGAAGGTGACAGTGATGAGGAAAGAGGAGCTGGATGCAGCATTGCTAAAACATGGAGGAGATTCCAAGAAAATAAAAAGCAGCTGTACAGGCAGTCCTATACAGAAGGATGTGTTTGTGGCAGAGAACTTAAATCTTTGCAGTGATGGAGTAGCTTTCTAGACACAACAGAAGTGGAGGAAAAGGGAAAAGAAGGGTGAGGAGAATGAGCTGAAGAGACAGACACAAGAGAGAACAATACAAAACTTACTTCCTGCCTTCTTGATTTCCTTTCCATCACAACCAAGAGACACATTATGTCTATCCCATCAGTGAGTGCTACTAATTCCATGAGGGGCAGAGTCAGTGTTAGTTAATTCTACCCCATCCTAGTCCCATTTTCACTTTTAGCTCCCTCAGAGTAGCAGCAAATCTGCTTATAGCATCGACTTAAACATAGACCTATGATTGGCATTTTAAACCATCATCCCCAACTGTGAGGCATTAAAATAGTAATTTAATCTGAATAACAAGAATTCACCACTGTAAATGGAGATGCTTTTGATCAGCCACTTCTTTCTACAAGGCAGTAAAGGAAAGCCACAACACAGCATGGAGATCAACCTTCCAAAATACACAATACTAACCCAAGGCTTAAGTGGAACAGCAAAGAAACATTATCTGAAGCTGTGAAGAGCTGCTGATGTTGTTGCCCAGAGAAGCTGTGGCTGCCCCATCCCTGGAAGTGTCCAAGGCCAGGCTGGACAGGGCTTAGAGCAAACAGGTCTAGTGGAAGGTGTCCCTGCCCATGGCAGGGGGTGGAACGGGATGAAATTTAAGGTCCCTTCCAACCCAAAGCCACCTGTGATTCCACAACATTACCCACCCCTATGAGCTCAGCAAAGGTTGGACAGGACTCACTCTAAATAAAAGGCCACCTTTTGAGCTCTTCCCATTCCATCGCATCCGGTTGCTCTTGAACAGGCTCTTCCTCATTCCATACACAGCTTGTATACAAATTTCTGGTTTAACAACCAATACTTGCAGCCTCTGTATATGATTCCGTAAGTTTTTAGCTCTTTAAAACATTCACTACCTCTAACAAGATCAAGAAACTCCAGAATACTTTTAAGATTAGTCACAAAAACTGAATTCCATCTTTAGGGAAGACACCTTGAGAGTTTTGAGTGGTTGGATGCTCATCTGTTCACACTGACTTTGTCATCTACGTCAAACAGGTCACTGTAGTTTTTGAGCAGAGCTCTACAAGGTGTTCTCTGTCACAGGAAAATTATTTGCATTCAGAATATGCCATGAAAGAGTCTGTAATAACAGTAAACCTGGTGCCTTTCACCTGCTGTTTAGTCCTAAACTGGATTTGGTACAGTTTTTCCATAGTAAATCACACCACACAGAAGACAAGATGGATCTGGCTTCCTTGCACTTTTTAGTATTTAAACAAAAAAATACAAATTCTTACCGTGCCACTTTTTCTTACAGGTATTTATACTGTTACCTCTTAGTAGATACTTCTAAGAAAATAAAAGATCGCAATTATACTTTTTATATTTTATATTTAAACTTATATTGCTATCATTTATATATTTACAAATGTATGTATTTTTAATACTTATTATAAAATTATATAAGCCAAAGAGGCATGATGTAAGATGGGAATTTGCTTAGCAACTTTGATTGTGCTTGATTTATTCTCAGAGAACATTTAAATGCCTTCTATATTATCCTTAGTGAGTAATCACATATGTCAGGCCAATCTGTATTACTTGTGATTATTTTCTCATTTCCCAGCTATAGATTAATATTTTACAAATTAATGCAATAAGCCAATTTATTCTTCACAGGCACAGACCTCCGGGGTGACTCCAGAGAAAAGAGAAGCCAATGGAAAAAAGTGTTAAAATTTCACCCATCCTGCTGAGAAAAGGCTTTATGTTCCTACAGAGCTGTGGTATGAAGGAATCTCTAAAAATATATTGGCCTGGACAGGCTGGCTCAGCTCTCCCCAGGCTGTTGTTTGATTTGTCAGTGTGTTATTTATTCATTTTACTCACTTCTGTGACTGTGATCAGCAGCAGGTGCACCTGCCTCTGCCAGGAATTTGCCTGTGACTAAACACCTCATCTCCCATGAGTCACCTGCATTTGACAGCCAGGATTGGGGCATTGCTCACCAGATCACAAATCACAAAACATGATGAGCTGGAAGGGACCCATAAGGACCACCAAGTTCAACCCTCAGCCCTGCACAGACCCATCCCCAAGAGTCACACCAGGTGCCCCAAAGGATCGTCCAAACGTTCCTGGAGCTCTGGGAGCCTGTTGAGTGCCCAACCACCCTCTGGGTGAAAAACGTTTTTGTAAGATCCAAGCTTAACCTGCCCTGACACAATTTTAGGCTGTTCCCTGTAGTCCTGTCCCTGGTCTCCACAGAGAGGAGATTAGGATCAGGGTTCTGCTCACCAAGTCAGAGCCTGAGATAAAGTCAGTTGGTTATAGCCTGGTGCTAATAACACCAATGTTGTGGGTTTCATCCCCTCATCGGCCATTCAGTTAAGAGCTGGACTTCATGATCTTTGTGGGTCCCTTTCAACTCAGAATATTCTGTGATTTTGTGAAATAAGGGCTTTGCTCACCAACCAGGTCAGGGCTTTGCTCACCTGATCAGGGCTTTGGTCATCAATCAGATCAGGGCTCTGCTCACCATGATGTCGAGTTGCTCAGTGACCACAGCCAGAGGCAACTATGGGCACTACAGCTACTGGCCAATATCACCCAGTGTAACTCAGTCCTTGTTAAATCAAGTTGTCAAACACTATAAAAATGTTATAAAATTACAAATGTATCTGTATTCCATGTAAAATGAAAACGAAAATGGGTGTTGGTGTCTTCTCCCAGGTAAGAAATGATAGGACAAGAGAAAACAGCCTCAAGTTGTGCCAGGGAATTCGGAAAATTCTTTCCCTGAAGAGGCTGTCCAGCCCTGGCACAGCTGCCCAAGGCAGGGGTGGAGTCCCCATCCCTGGAGGGATTTAAAAGCCATGTAGATGTGGCACTTTGGGACATGGGTCAGTAGTGGCCTTGGCAGTGCTGGGAGAACGGTTGGACTCAATGGTTTGAGAGGTTTTTCCAACCTACATGATTCTGTGATTCTGAAAAACAGTGACAAGTAAGGAAAAAAAAAAATCAATATTGCTTTGGCAGAGCAATGTTCTCACTGCTGCTCGATAATCCTGTAGAACGAATTCAGGCTCCCCCTTTATCAGGTCATTTTTGCATCCTGCACACACTCCCACGAAAAGCTACAGTTTGGGTTGGTTGCCAGCACCCCCACTCACACAGTCAGTGGAAAGCGGACAAAAAGAAATGCTTAGCCTTGGACTGTCCTCCTCTTCCTTTCAACTAAAGGATTTAAATCATTTTCATGAGCCCACATATTTCTCAGATATTGGTCTCACCTGTGGTGGCTGAGCAGGAACAGAAAACTCCACATTAATCTAAGTCTGCTTAGGTTTTCGATTTTACTCTCGCTCTCCCAGCCTCTTAGCTCCACAGCAGTTGACTGACAAAACAGTTTGCATGCCAGTTATTAGGATTTCTTTGTGTTTCAGACCAACTACACCTTATCATCTCTCTCAGATTAAACAGTATCATGTTTGCAAGGTGCATTTATTTATATTTATTTTTCCCTAAGGAAACCCTGACACAGACAGGTAAAGCTCACTCCATCTCCTGTTCAACAGCAGGGTTGGAACCTCCAGCTTTTCCAGGTGCCTAAGGTTTTGGTGCTGGGAAAGAACAGAAAATGCAGTTGGCTCAATAGTCAGGATTCCCACACAGCTTTGTCCACTACAGCTTAATTAAAGGAATAAATTCCCAGCCAAAAATCCTAGAAAGCAGCTCACTGCCAGTGCCAATAAAAACAGGGTCAGAGAGGAGGTGGCTGTGGCCAAGTTTATAAGAAGTCTCATGTTTTTCTTCATGGAAAGAGTGTCCAGCAATGGGTAACAAGCCCATGGAGCAGCGGTCAGGGCGAGAACGCGATCAAGGCCAACAGCAGAGGACAACACCACGCTCTTGTTCCCCTAATTCATCCCAGTGACACTCTCAGTGTCAGCAGGGTCTCTGCTCAAAGGACCCAGGAGGGAATTGTTACAAAATGGAAGTTTAAAAATATTCCAGGAGGTCTCGACATAGCTACTGAAAACACGTAAGAGAAGGTCTAAAGGCATCTGACCCCTCCAGTGCCTGGTGCATTCAGACCATGAGTAATTTGGTAAACTGAGTCAGTAGTTTGGTCACAAGTATACAGAAATGTGACTTCTATATCTAAGTGGATTTGGTTGAATTTTTCCAGGGAAATCACAGAATCGTCAGGGTCAGAAAAGACCTTTAAATCATCAAGCCTAACCATGAAACAGCACCACCACCATGTTCACCACTAAACCCTGTGCTCAGGTGCCACATCTACATGGTTTTAACACCTCCAGGGATGAGGACACCACCACTATCCCGGGCAGCCAGCATCAGGGCTGGACAAGCCTTTCCATAAAAAAATTTCCCTAATACCCAACTTAAACCTCCCCTGATGCAACCTGAGGCCTTTTCCTCTTGTCTTGTCACTTGTTATTCCAGAGGAATGAGGCCAAATACTGAACAAAAACTTATCTAATTGTAGAATGGTTTGGGTTGGGAGGACCTTAATGCTCTTCCAGTTCCATCCCCTGCCACGGGCAGGGACACCTTCCACTGTCCTAGGTTGCTCTAAGCCCCGCCCAACCTGGCCTTGGACACTTCCAGGGATGGAACGTCATGGATCAGATGGAGTTCTCTAGGTAACACAACAAACTGTGTCAGATATTGCCTTTCAAATTAAGTTATCATTAGTCAGAAGCTTAAAAGAAAATCATGTCAAATTATTGTCTGATTCAGCTTTTCTATCAACTGTATTTCCATAATCTTCATTTATTTTATATTCTTGTAAGGATGAAGTTTGAACATAATATTTCAGAAGCTTCTTTGTCTTTTGCTGATTAACTGTGATTCATTTCTTTCCATTCCACATACATTTCAAGCTGTCTTGTTGCATTCTGAATTGAGGTATATAATTACAATTTAATCATGAAAAGACTTTTTTGCGTGCCCACAGCTACCTCTGTTTTGAAAAGACTTTTTTGCGTGCCCACAGCTACCTCTGTTTTGAAGACTTGCATCTCCA
The DNA here is from genome assembly GCA_013397135.1 of Pachyramphus minor. Taxonomy (NCBI): domain Eukaryota; kingdom Metazoa; phylum Chordata; class Aves; order Passeriformes; family Tyrannidae; genus Pachyramphus; species Pachyramphus minor. The sequence goes on from VYXB01004701.1 coordinate 137,232, forward strand.
GGCAAACCTTGCAGCACCAAACTTCAGAATCATCCTCAATAAAATTACTGGGCTCACCTTGCAATTCACGCCAAAGGGGGATGTTATAATTTTGACTAAAATAAGTGCAAATGAATTAAAGGATAATATTGCAGCAACAAAATATAAATTGTGTACAAAAAGACATTTATCAAATAATGATAATTTTAATTCAAAACCTGTGACTAATGCAACATTATGTTTCTTCTTAAAATTCCTCTATACCCATACAAATCAGTTATTCTATTTAGGCCTTCAAGAAAACAGGAAAATAAAAAAATGTGCCAACTGAGAAGATCCGAGAGCTTCAAAAACCGAAGGCTACAGACAATGTCTAAATATAGGCAGACAAAACACTTATCTGGGTATTTTCAGCTGAGGAAATAACTCCGGGGCTAAGTCAGACATGCACAAATTATCTCTGCAGCAGTTCCTTTCTGGATAGGTTGGCATTTGTACTGACCACCCACACATTGGGTGAGCATTGACCTCTGCATATTTGGGTTGCCCACTATTTTTTCCCAACAGAAAGGATTCCTGGGACTTATTTTAATAAACAGATCTCCAGGATTTGTTGCGTAATATCAGAGGGGGTTGGGGGTCCCCTAGTGACCCCCCCAAACCACAGCCAGGGGAGCAGCTCCCTGTGGGTGCCAACACCACCATGGTTTAGTTGGATTTCTTTGACTGATCCTCATCAGGGAAAACCACCAACCCAGAAAGTCAGCAAGGATGGGATATTCTCTAGTGGGAACATCTTACTAAGGGAGAAAATCGCAATATTTTAGAGAAGACATTTCTCTAAATTATCTATTGGCATTTCCTCTGCCACATCTTTGGGAGGCATTAAAACGACTGGCAACAATGACAACAAAGTCAAAGAATTTTCCTTTCCCACCTTGGTGAGCCCAAACAGATTTAAGCCTCAGTGACCATCTTTATGTAACTTATGATCCACCTGCAGACAATGTAGGAACAACCTCCCAACAGAACATTTTCAGCTTTTCAGGGATTATCTTGAGGGATCCCCAGCACTCCAAGCTCCCACCAAATCCAGTATCTTACCAGGAGTAAGCCATCCCCAAATGGACCAGGTAATATTTTTACCTACTAAAACCACAAATAAATTGTTTGTTATATATCCTTCACTGAGCAACCAAAATCCTTTCGGGCTGATTCCAGATCTCTTCAAAGACATGTTTTATACTGTTAGGACAAATCATAGTAAGTCTGATTTTCAAAACAAAGGTTTCATATACATTTTCCATCATAATGTATATTATTTTAATTATGCACAGCATAATTAAAACCTTTTTTTTCCCCACAGAATAAATTAGATGTTCTGACAAGCAGAGCTGACCTCCTTTTTTCCAAGGTAAGGAAATGCCCCACAGAAATTTGGTGCAGGCTTTTGAAATCCAGGAAGTGTGTTCAATCAGAATAATTGATCCTGCTTCATTACCATGAAAACTGATGGGATTTATGGAAATAATTAACATTTTGAAGCAGGTGATGTCTAGAGGTCCCTTCCAACTTCAACCATTCTGTGTTCTAAATAATCTTAAATATTGGTATAAAAACTAACAATGTGGTTTTAGGTATTTTTCTCTCCTAGTTTTTATTTTCATATCATATGGGAAGTCAGCTCATCTATTTCTTTTTTTTATTCCAAGCTTGCAGGATATTCTTTCAGTTCTTCTCTAGTTGAATTTGCAATTATCTAAGAAATAAGATTTCAACCTATTTCACAGAGTGCTATCCCAGGGTCTTAAACAACATCTAAAAAACAACACAAATTCAAAAAAAAAAGCCCCATACTTCTTCAAAGCATCATCTTCTTCTGAACTTCTGGGATTCATCCCACCATTCTTGTTAAAGCTTCCTATTATCCCAAATATTTCCTTTTATCCCATGGGATTTACAGGTTTCAAATATGTAAAGGAATATTTGGGCAAATTACCTTCTGCTTGGTTTACTAGCAATAATAATTTTATCATCCTTTTAATTCTCCATGCAAATCTCCACCAATTTATCATTCTAACTTTCCTTATCTACCCCTTAATTAATTCCCACCTTATCTATCCCTCAATTACTTCCCATCTTATCTATCCCCCAATTAATTACCGACAGTTTCCCAGGGACTATGAGTCTGCTCTGGCTGAACTCAGCATTTTTGCTGAAGGTTTCAAACACCCAAAATTACAGTGAATTTTTGTTTTATTTAGTTTCTGCCGTTGCATTTAATTTGCTGCCCACGACCACCATCTGGAGAACAAGGAGCAGTACTACAGGAGCAGATACAACAGTAGATTTGCCACTCAATACATCAGCCCTCATCATAATCCACTTGCACACCTGAAAAACCCACTCCAGGAAGGTTTTGAGGTAGATGTGGAGAATAGGATTGATCCCCTTTAATATTTTCCTCTTAAATTCTGATCATCAACCTGCTCAATAAAATTCTTTCAAAGAGACAAGCCATAGACCTGCTCACTGATAAATAGCAAATTCATAGTCACACAAATACGTATTTAATAAAGCATTTCATATCATAGTCTAAATATTTAACAGAACCTCTAAGCTTCAAAAAACTCCAATATTTAATATTAACTATATCAACGCTTCACACAACTCTTAAAGCCGTTATTTCCTTATGCTTTGGGACACATCACAGAACTTATTTTTGTCTCAACAGAGAAACTCGCTGCAAAACTGTCAAAATATCTCCACACACCTGAATAAAATGTGTGGAAAGAGTGGAAACGAGCCTGCAGCTCTCAAACCCATCCCAGGAGCTGGAAAGTATCGAAAAAATAGGGAAGAGAACTATTTTGGATGCTCTAAGTGTAGCTACAAATATATTCTTCACACCCTCTCTCTTCACTCCTGCCCAGATTTCTTATCACAAAGCTTTAGTTATAAAATATGGAGCAGAATGGTGGAAAACATTTTAACAAGTTTTATGAAAATACAGACAAAATTTAGGCAGAAGAAGCTTACAAGCCTTCTCCATTCAGACTGTCAAGATGTACATCTATTGGACTTCTATCCCATATCCAGGATCTTGCTCCTGCATAGCAATATTTTCAGCTCCAATTCTTTCCTGCTCAGTGATATCATTTTATATTTATCCACACTGAAATTTTCCTTTATTGCCCACTCACTGAGTCTCTTAATGCTCATCTCATTCCAAAGCTGTTCCAAGGCAACCACAAATACTGGGATTATACAAATTTAACCTGTGTCTGGGGGGTACTTCATGCAGAACTGAGCCATGATGTAGAAGCCCAAAGAGTCTGGGGACCAGATCCTGCTCCAAAAACATCTCAGTCACGAGGGGGGAACCTTCTCACTCTCTGCAACTCCCTGACAGGAGGGTGGAGCCAGGTGGGGGTCAGGCTCTGCTCCCAGGGAACAAGGGGCAGAATGAGAGGAAATGGCCTCAAAACTGTGCCAGGGGAAGTTTAAGTTGGTTATTAGGGAAAATTTCCTCATGGAAAGTGTTGTCTAGCCCTGGCACAGCTGCCCAGGGCAGTGGTGGAGTCACCACACCTGGAGGGGTCAAAAAACATGTGGATGTGGCACTTGGGGACATGGGTTAGCGGTGGCGCTGGTTAATGGTTGGACTTGATGATATGAAAGGTCTTTTCCAACCTTAACAATTCCATGATTCTATGACTGTGCTCCCTGAGAGTCTGGTCAGGCCCCAGATAACTGGGAATTGCATAGGGAAAGAAGTGCCTGGCATGGGTAGAGATCAGTTCTAAACTAGGGAAAAGCCCTCAATGACTAAACTTAAACAGAAAATGGGAAAGTTCAGACCAGTTTCCTGCCCAGCTGTAAGAGCAGCCAATCTCACTGGTCAGAATGGTGAGGCGGATGCAAAACCAGAATCACAGAATCAGAGAATATGTGAGCTGGAAGGGATCCATGAGGATCATCGAGTCCAACCCTCAGCCCTGCACAGGACCATCCCCAAGACTCACACCAGCTGCCCCAGAGGATTATCCCAAACGCTCCTTGAGCTCTGGCAGCCTTGGTGCTGTGACCACTGCCCTGGGGAGCCTGTTCAGTGCCCAACCACCCTCTGGGGGAAGAACCTTTTCCTAAGATCCAACCTAAACCTGCCCTGACACAACTTCAGGCCATTCCCTGGGGTCCTGTCCCTGGTCCCCACAGAGCAGAGATCACTGCCTGCCCCTCCTCTTCCCCTCCCAAGGAAGTTGTAACTGCAGTGAGGTCTCCCCTCAGTCTCCCCTTCTCCAGCTGAACACACCAAGTGCCCTCAGCCGCTCCTCACACGGCTTCCCCTCAGGGCCCTTCCCCATCTCCACTGCCCCCCTTTGGACACTCTCTAATGGCTTTATATCTTCCTTATATCATGGTGCCCCAAACTGCCCCAGGTCCAGGTAAGGACCTGTTGGAACACCTCTGCATCACAGTCACACTGACCAGCAACTCCCAGTCCCTCCAATAAACTGGGATTTTTACAGTGAAGAAATAGCAATAACCTGAAAATGTGTTATCAGGGGTTTCTCTGGGACTCGAGCACAGGCAGTTCAAGAAAAGATCCTCACCCATCAATTCTGCTGGAAAAAGCAGAGCAGCAGTGCCCCCTTGTGTTCCAAGGAAATTAATGATAAATCCATTGCAATTCCTTGCACGTCTCCTAAATCAGGGACTAATGTATATTCAAAGATCAGAACTAACTTATTCTTCCAATCCCACCTTGTGAACAGGCTCTCAATGGCTTCACTATGAGGATTACAAATTGTTGCACACACGGGAACACTTGGACAATGCTCCCAAAGGTAAAACAACCCTTTTATCATCAAAATTCACAATCCATCTAAAATGAGATAACTCATTTTGTTAAATTTGTCACAGCAATTAAGCACAAAACCTGAACAAAAGCTCCTGCTAATCCCTCCCTGATTTCTGTATCTCAGCTATTCAAGTGCAGAGTTTATAAACCCTATTTGGAACTGGAATATTCTTTTTAAAGGACTCTAACAAATGAATTTGGGATGTCCTCTGTAATTGTTCAAACACAAATTGAAAAGTGCTGAGCTTAACTGAAGCTAAAACCAGATTCCAAGTTGGAAATAATGATGTGAACATGTCTTGCAATCAGAAAACAAAACTGCGAGTGGAGAATTTATAAACTAGAATCTAAAGCTCACTTGAAACCTGAAGTTGAAAGTATAGGTTTTAAGGTTGCATTAATGTCATTTCAAGATTTGTATGACAAGCAGGACAGCCAACCTTATTTTGCCATTAAATCCATCCCTGCAATTCCAACACATGGACACTCAGGGCTTTGTCTGCTCTCCTGACTCCAGATTATTTTCCTTTTTGATTAATTTCCTTTTTTTGGCACTTAACAGCAGTTCCTATTTATGAACTCACCTCTTAACAAGCCCCTTTTAATCAGCTCTCTGGTGGGTTCTTTGCAACTTATCTTGAGCTTAACATTAGATTCAAATGGACTTTTTTCAAGGTTTTTTTCTAACACATGGACATGAAATAGCCAGAGTTAAAGCCTTTTCCCTCAATCTGCTGTGGAAAAGTCTACCACCATCCTGAACTCTTGTGTGGGTGGAAAATCAGTAACACAAATCCTCTGGCTGAGATCAGAATTTATGACATAAAAGTTTCATGAGGGAATTTAACAGAAGTAGAATATCAAAGAAAAGGCAATAACTTCATAAAGTTATATGGATGACAAACCAACTGATAGAGTGCAACAGTACTGATTAATATAGATAATTATCTACCTTAAAAAAAAAAAAAAGGAAAAAAGTTAACTCCAAAGCAAAAAAAAAAAAAAAAAGAAAATTAAAAATAGGTAATAAACCCGCAATTACATGAGATTTATAACAAGGGAAAATAACTTACCAGTCTTGGTAAGTGGTGATTGCAATACTTGGAGGTGTCAACAAAGGCAGAGTTGTTGGTCTACAGACAATGTCTCTGTCGGGTGTTCTGGCTTTCTCTGTCTGTCTCTGGGACAACGGTGGTAACTGCAAATTACCAGAGCAGCATCTTCTCCCTCTCCACAGGTCGATGCCCAGAGAGTGGGTGGAAGTGCTGTAGGACTTACTCAGCCCACACTCCAGGTAATCCAGAGCATTCTGCAGAGACAGAGAAGCCACTGAAGTTCTGCAAACAAACGTTTTCCTCCAAGAAGATAAAACACATTCAGTTTTTCTCCAATTGTTCTTCTGAAGGCTTGGAAGAGTCTGAGAGCGCTGAGTTATTTTATCAAGTTACGAGTGCACCTTAAAATTCATTCAGAACTTGTCGAAACTAAATTCAGCATTTAATTCTGATGTAATTAACCACTTCCCCTTCAGAAAGAAAGAACTCTGCCCTACGTCTGACATTGCTGGTAGAAATAGTCTCCAAAAAAGGTTTTGATCAACTGAAGCAGCTTTTTCTCTTCTAGTTTCTACAGGTTTTTATTTAAAAGCATCCCCATGATCACAGAGCTGGCTGTCAGTCTCCTCAAACACAGCCAGAAGTTCTCCCATAGCAGAACAGAGCTGCAAGAGGGTTGTCAGTTTTGGTCTCACCCAGAGAATTTAGCTCCTCAAATATAGCTGTCCAATATAAAGGAGGCTATTTCTGTATTCCATGTGATGAGCCATCAATAGAAGCTGGAGGGTTATTTTAATCAGCGTATATGTGGGTGTGTATATATATTTATATATAAATATGTATTTATGGCCACATTTATCCTCTCCTTCTACCTGCTTCTGAATTTTCATCTCCACCCTGCTCTTTCCACCCTTCACAGACCTTTCCAAATCCACTTTACTGCCTCTCTAAATCCCTTGGTTCACTTTCCCTACAAACTGTGTTCTTCCAGCCAGCACTGGGGGACTACAGAGAAAATGAGTGAGGTTTAATTTTCCAGGAACAGCTTGTTGGACTTGATCTTGGGAGTCTTTTCCAACCTAAATGATTCTGTGGTTCTATGAACTGCAAAGGCCTCTGCTGCCTTACAGGTTCTTTCACTGCACAAAATCAGGTCAAAAACACTCCTAGGAATTCCAGAAAGAAAAGCCTTGCCTTCTGTACGACAATCTGACTCAACCTGCCCTTATTAATAGTCTCTATAGGACTATTTAATTCTTTGTTATTATTTAAGGAGTGTCCAGAAGAGTTTTCCATCTTCCCATTAGATTTCAGATGCCTGTTTTTATTAAAGTCAGCAAGGACTGAGCAAACTCAGCCTCATGCTCAGGCAAACTGACTATGAGCAGTGTAACACGTGCTCTAAGAGTGCAAAATAAACACTTATTTACTGCAGGAGTGCTCCAGGTTCCTAACTCTTAGGTTCTGCTCCTCCACTGTATTTTCCTTTACATTCCACGTGATTTCCTGTTTTTTGAGAGCCTCAGCTGTGACAAACAGGCCAATTAAGGCTGTGGTTACCAGGCCATCATTACAAAGTGATACATTTCCCCAGAGAACAGGAACTGGAGTTTAATTAATGGGGGATTACCATGATGATTAGAAAGTGTAGTGATGGAATAAGAGATTTATCATCACATAAAGTGTTCAGCAACTGCAGTGGGGAGAGATGGTGGAACACTCATATGTATATAAATGCAGCATATGAGCAAAGGTGGGATCCAGAACACATATTCCCTAAGTCACACCAACATTCCCTGCTGGCTTCCCACACTACACTGTCCAAAAACAGAGTATATGGTAACTATAAGATTCCCCTAAACCTCTCATGGGGGTTGGTTTATTCATTTTTAAATATGCTATGTTTATTTTCTGCTCATTAAATAATAATCTTCCAGGATTATCAAAGAGCACTCAAATCAAAATCAGCTCATACTTCTGAAATAAAACAAAACCAGGTTTTTTATCATTTTCATGAAGTACTAGGGAAAATAAAACATCTTCAGAAGAAACTCACCTCATCTGCAGTTACTGTCATGACACTTCTGCTTTTCTTCATTATCGAGATTGAAGTGCACCTCGTTACAAAAACTCGTGTTGTTAAATCCAATTTCTTCAGATGGGCAACCTGAAAGAAAAAATGTATTTCTGAATAACAAACTGGCTTTGATGACAAACTAACCACCACCCTCACAGCTGATTTATAACTTGCTGCCCATTTTCATAGAATCATGGAATTTTTAAAGTTGGAAAACACCTTTAAGATCATCAAGTCCAGTCCTCAACCCAGCACCACCATGTTCATCACTAAACCATGTCCTCAAGTGTCACATCCCCATGTTTTGAACACTTCCAACAATGGTAACTCCACAGCATCCCTGGGCATCCTCTTCCAGTGCTTTACAACCCTTCCCATGGAAAAACTTTCCTTAATATCTAATCTAAACCTTCCTGGTGCAAGTCAAGGCTGTTTCCTCTCATCCTGTCTTGTTTTCCATAAAACACAGACAGCAGATGTTCTGCAAGTGCAGCTCTGTAATTGTGAAAGACCAATTCAATATTTAGCAAAATCATGTTGAGAGCAACCAGCATTCCCAAGGTTCTGCTATCTAAGCCAGCCTTGAGACCAGCTAACAGGTTTTTCTCTAAAATGTCTTAACTGAGCCCTTTTCAGAGGTACAGCACAGAAGGTCTCCAAGAACAGCTCTAGGTGACTCTCACAGAAGAAATTTGCATTTGTAATGTGACTCTAAAATTCAGTGACAATTCCCAAACATTATTTATTATTACACTGCCACACACACTCCTGCCACTAAATCAAAGCCTTCTGCAGAAGTGCCACTGCAGCCACCTTGAACAAAGCAGGAATCAGAAGGGGAATAAAACTCCGAGCAGCTGAAGCAGCAGGAGAAAGCAGTACATGGGAATAACTCCCCTGTAGTGTTCCCAGCCCCCTTCTTTTTATTGCTGTGGTTTAGTGCTCAGAAAAAAAGCAGCATTCAGGATTATAGAGAGAGAACACTGGGGGTTGTGGTGATTTCCTTTTTTCCCCAAAAAACAGGTAGAGCTGGAGTGCCACTTTTTGTGTACTGGCATATGTCCTCTCCTGTTTAGAAGGGGAAAAACCTCTTAGAATTCTCTTACTTGAGGTTGAAGACGGATGAAGGGCTGAAGCCACCACAAAAAGCTGTGCAACAGTTTCAGGCTTGGTGATGTCAGATTTCTAACATGCTGATCACTCTGAGAAATCAAGTGGTTTTGTAGACTCATGGAATGGTTTGCGTTGGGAGGGACATTAAAGCCCATTCCATTCCACCCCCTGCCATGGGCAGGGACACCTTCCACCAGGCCAGGTTACTCAGAGATCCATCCAGCCTGGCCTTGAACAATTCCAGGGATGGGGAGCCCACAACTTCCCTGGACAGAGGTTTAACTCTTTTCCTGTGTTCCATTCATCTCTCCATGCAGTGCAATTTCAGGAGAGCAACAAGCAATTCAGACCTCCTGCAAAACAGGGCTGCCAGACCCCAGCCACCATCAGCCCATCAGGAGCAGACATGGCATCAACATTAGGCACTTAATCCTCTTCCCTGCCACTGTCAGGGTCCTGGAAAACAGGGAACCTGCACCACCTGCTTTTCCTGCGAGGTTCAAAGCCCTGGTAGCAGATATCAAAAGCATTACATAGCAAATGCTGGTTGCACAAAACCTTCCCACCCACAATGAATTCAGGAGTCTGAATACTCAAACATGGCATCTTGGCTTTGCTTCCAGCACAACACAACTGTGCCACCAAGGGTACAAATTCTGCATGTGTCCAGGGTAAATACCACCTATTTTGCACCTCTATCTCTTCAAATTGAAAAAAGCTTCAAGAAAAAGCCCACTATAATTCTCAGGCAGAGCCCCTGAGTACAGAGGTCTGAGGACATTGCAGTCTCAAGGAGCCAACTGCTCATCTGCTCTTCCATGTGCCACAACAAACCTGATTCCCTTTAAAGCAGAGGGGAAAAAATGGGGGAAAACATAGGAAACAAAACAAACTCAAAGGAAACTCTAACACAAAGCTCTAACACTGCTGTAGCTGAGTCTTCCTGTAGTTCTGGCTGCTGCACAGGCACCTCCAGTTGTTTTCATTTCCTTAGGGTTCATCCATCCAACACACACATATCCCAGCCAAAGCATTCCCAGTGCTCAGATCCATGCCAGACAAAACTCACTACCCATTTCAGCTGTGCCAGCACACAGAGCTGGAGGATTCACAGGAAAAGAGCTGAGGGATTTGTCTTCTAAAACACCTCAACAGCTTCCCTCCACAGAAGGATGAGCAGGGAGCAAAGGACAGGTAACAAGGACTCTGCAACACTCCCCCCATGGCTATCTCCCTCCAGCATCCACCCCTGACTACCATCAGAGTGGGAAAAACAGATTTATGGTCTGATAGAGCCCTCTTCTTACAACAACAGCCCCCACATATCCCACAGAATATGCTGAGCCAGAAGGGACCCACAAGGATCATCCAGTCCAACCCTCAGCCCTCCACAGGATCATGCCCAAGAGTCACACCAGCTGCCCCAGAGGATCATCCCAAACACTCCTTGAGCTCTGGTAGCCTTGGTGCTGTGACCACTGCCCTGGGGAGCCTGTTCAGTGCCCAACCACCCTCTGGGGAAGAACCTTTTCCTAAGATCCAACCTAAACCTGCCCTGACACAACTTCAGGACATTTTCTGGGGTCCTGTCCCTGGTCCCCACAGAGCAGAGATCAGTGCCTGCCCCTCCTCTTCCCCTCACAGGGAAGTTGTAACTGCAGTGAGGTCTCCCCTCAGTCTCCTCTTCTCCAGCTGAACACACCAAGTGCCCTCAGCTGCTCCTCACACGGCTTCCCCTCAGGGCCCTTCCCCATCTTTGTTGTTATTCCCCTCAAGGCCCTTCCCCATCTCCACTGCCCTCCTTTGGACACTCTAAGCACTCAGGGTGGGTTTAGATCTTGCAGCAATGGAAAGGCTGTTAAAACCCTGACATGTGGCAGCACAGAGCATGGCAATGTTACATCTCTGCAGAGTTCCCATAATTTGGTTCCACAGTACAATGAGATGACCTCACAGGAGTGAGAAAAGGCATGGAATTACAGAATGCCAAGTTGGAAGGGACCCCAAGGATCACCTGGTCCAAGCTCTCTTGGCAAAAGCACTGTCTAGACAAGATGGCCCAGCACCCTCTCCAGCTGAACCTTAAAAGTGTCCAGTGTTGGGAATTCATTGCTTCCCTGGGAAAATTATTCCAGTGGCTGACTGTTCTCATTGTGAAACATTTGCCTTCTGCCTCCAAGAGTCCTTGTCCTATTAGCAGCATAAAAGCCATGCTACATCAGCAGAATAAAATTCTAGAATAAGTTTAACGATTTTATCAATCTTCAACAGTTGAGAGAAACTAAAAAGCCCTGCTATAAAAAAAATGGGATGATACTGTCCCAGATATCATGCAGGTAAAGATGACCATGACAGTGGTATGTATGCACAGGAAACATGGCATGAATAAATATGTATTCCCCTGTAATATGTGGAGAAAATTCACAGAAAGAAAAAAAAAAAAAAAAAAAAGGCAGTTACATCAACAGCAGAATGCAGCAGACAACTGATCTGTGTTTAATAGTGCTTAATAAAGCACGAATTTGAGTTGTTCAGCTGTGCAGACACCGGGATTCCAACACAAACCAGCTCACACTGTATCTGCCTCCTGAATAGATGTCAGGTCACAAAGTAACATCAATAAATCAGTAAATACATAATGAAGTGAAAAAACCACACACATAAATATCCAGGAAAACTTCTTAGGATCACAGATTCCTTAGCATTGGAAAAGACTTTTAAGACCATTGAGTCCAACCATCTATCCACCACCATGTTCACCACTAAACCATGTCCTCAAGTGCCACATCCACACATTCTCTGGGAAAACAAAGCTGAAAGAATGAGAGTCTAAGATTGTCTCCTAAATTTTGCTGAACTTTAGGATTAGAACCAACACCAGGACATGAGAGATGGAGAGATGGACCAGACTGACTTGCAGATAACTTCTGTGAAAGCCTGAGTCCTCTCACACCACAACTTCCTTCCCTTTATAAATACTTACCAATTTGCCCAAGCAAATTTAACCAGAACATGAATAATTCTACAAGCTATCTTTTTTTTTGTCCTGTAGATTGCACTTCTGAAGAGCCCACCAAGAAAATTGAACACTTCCTGTAGTCATGACTAAGTTACTATTAAAATCTGACTCACTCTTTCTTGTGCCTTTACATAAAAGATTTGACACCTGGGACGAATATTTAGGGGGAAAATAAACCCAATAAAAACACTCCAGAGAGCCTTACTTGGAGTTTTTTTCTCCTGTACATTTTGTAATTCATGCGATCTTTTATGACAAACAAAGAGTTGCTCTCCACCACCCAAATCCTCCAAAAATAAACTGTATCCCTGTGACTGGCAATATGTGGGTAACAGGGAATGCTGAGAAGCAGCAAAGCTTTGAATTTGTTATTAAATTGCAAAGCAAAATATTCTTTCAGTGCTGCACTTAGGTCTAATCCATTTTGCTGGATTATAGGCAGGGTATGACGTTTCTTTTTACACCAAGTTCTTCCACCTCAAGTTTTTTGTGTTCCAATACTGTGTGTTTCAAAACTGCTGGTAAATACTCCAGCAGTTCCACAGTGATAAAGCCTGATAGCCAAGGTAGGAATTAACAGGGTTAAAAACGGGCAGTGGACAGGGGTGCACACAAAAACACAGGGATGCATGGGATAGAGCCTGCTTTTCCTACACACTGGTTAAAAAAGAGCTATTCAGCTCATCCACTGTGAAATCCACTATTTAAAGAATTCCTAAAAGGCATCTTAATGTGCAAGTTCTGGCATGGTTTGGAATGGGAGACACACATTTCATCACGACACTGTTTACCCACATTTGGGCTTCTGCATGGGCAGGTTTAAAGCCACAGGGTGTTACAACAAGCTGATTGACCCTCTCGCCCCTAAAGATCCTCCTCTCCCATGAAACACAGGCAAGGCAAGGCCAGGTTTACATTTTGCTGCTCCTGTGGTGCTGGTTCTTTGCATTAAAAGAATGTTTTGGCAAGCACAGCTGTGTATCTTACTCCTTTCAGACTCTAAATTCATTTCCTCCCACTTTTCAAGAAGGCAAGACACAAAGACTGAGAGATAGTGAAAAACAAAATAAATCCCAGTGAAACTCAGATCACACAGCACATCCTGCGGTCCCTGGTTCTTCCTCTCTGCCAGGGCCACAATACACATTCTTGGGGCAGGACTTTTCCTACCAACAAAATGCAGATCCTTACAGCTTCTGCAGAACCTGAGGATGAGCACAGATAAACCCAGACACCTGAATGGTGAATGATTAGAGAGACTTTGTTAAGGGAAGGTCTGGGATGAAAGAGATTATCAGATCACACAGAGAATTACGTCATTTGTGATCTGGTATTCAAACAACTGGATTGTCCTTAAAGGTCATCAAAACTTCACAGGATGAAGTACATACTCAGACAGGGTGACAGACCTAAAAAAAAATTATAATCTCAGGTTTAGCTGCCCCAGACAAAATATATGGGTTCCTACTTAACACAGAATCATGGAATGGTTTGGTTGGAAGGAACCTTAAAGCTCATCCAGTTCTAACCCCTACCATGTGCAGGGACACTTTCCACTATCCCAGGTTGCTCCAAGCCCCGTCCAACCTGGCTTTGGACACTTCCAGGGATGGGACAGCCACAGCTTCTCAGGGCAACGAGAAAGGAAGGAAAAGCTTGGAAATGTCATATGGTTCCTTGGAAGAAAAATAAACCCCACATGGATTTGACACTTGGTCAAAGGCAAGTCGAGGTATAAACAGCAACTGGTATCCGAACCGTTTGTATTTTACCTTAAACAAAACCAGCAAATACAAAATGTGAGAGCAATTCTCAGCCCTCAGATGGCTCAGGAGGTCAGTTTGCTACAAAAAAGGAATGGAGGTCATGGCCACTGTGGAATGGGCACAGCAGGGACAGACAGGCAGCACCTTCACACACTGCACATCTAACAAATAAAACTTCAAAGAAATCCCAGGCAAAATTACATCCCCCTGAAAAATTAGTTCCAAGAATTTCAACCTTTTCTTTTTGCACCACAGGTACACACATCTTGAGCCACAGAAGAATTCTCTGTACCTTTTTTCCTTTCACCAATTTAGATACTATGCTATGTTTTCCAGTCTTGAGCCCTAAATGTTTAGCTCACAGAATTACAAAATCATGGTTTGCAGAGACCTCCAAGACCAACCAGTCCAACCATCAACCCAGCACCACCATAACCACCCCTGAAACACGTTCCCAAGGGCCACATCCAGGTGTCCCCTGAATGCTTCCAGAGGTGACTCTACCTCCGCCCTGGGCAACTTATTCAAAAGCCTGACAACTCTTGCAGCGAATTTTTTTTTTTTTTAATTACCTAAACCTCCCCTGACACAGCTTGACAGCCTGTCCCTTGTTCCCTGGGAGTAGAGTCCAACCCTCACCTGTCAGGGAGCTGCAGAGAGTGAGAAGGTCCCCCCTGAGCCTCCTTTTCTCCAGGGTGAGCCCCCCCCAAGCTCCCTCAGCTGCTCAAACACCCCTATTCTGTCCAATTCCTTGGACTCAGCCTCCCAAAAATACATACCTAAGAAGTTCCCAAACAGCCCCTTTTTACTACTTATTTAGTAAAGAAAAAGTTGGGTTTTTTCAGTGACCTTTTTCCCATTTCTTGTGAACAGGAACAAATAAACTGGTCTGCAGAGCTTATGGCAGCTCTGAGAAAAATCACTCCTCCTCAGCAAACCCAATCTGTTCTAATTTTCATAAAAAGCTGAGAAGAATTCACAGCACTATGCAAAACAAAAGCAAGGGCATCTATTAGCACAAGTGCTTGAAACCCAGGAAAACTGACTCAGAAAATCAGGATTTCACAGAATCATGGAATGCTTTGGGTTGGCAGGGACCCTTCCACGCCCTGCCATGGGCAGGGACACCTTCCACTATCCGAGGTTGCTCCAAGCCCCATTCCACCTGGCCTTGGACACTTCCAGGGATGAAGCAGCCACAGCTTCTCTGGGCAACCTGTGCCAGGACCTCGCCCCCCTCACAGCCAAGAATTCCTTCCTGATATCCCATCTAACCCTGCCCTCTGGGAGTGGGAAGCCGCCCCCCCTTGTCCTGTCACTCCAGGCCCCTGGAAATAGTTTCTCTCCATCTTTTCTTCAGGCTCCCTTCAGGTACTAGATGGCCACAGTTAGGTCACCCCAAAGCTTCTCTTCCCCAGGCTGATCAATGCCAATTCTCTCAGCCTTCCCTCACAGCAGAGCTGCTCCATCCCTCTCTGGACTCACTCCAGCAGCTCCAAGTCCTTCCTGTGCTGGGGCCCCAGAGCTGGAGGCAAATTTGCCCTGAGAGGTGTAACGAGCTTTATTTCCCATCACTGCAATTCTCCTATAACATAACTTTACTGAGACCTACCAATATCATCCAGCTGGAGAACTGATTCCTCCAGTGTGTTCTCTTCCAAGGCTGTTCTGAGCTTTGTCCTAATTGCCAACCTGTGAATTACAGGCTGACCATGCAAACCAAGTCTAAATTAGTCTGCTGGTTTAAGCCATCAGGCATCTGTGCCATGGGATAATGTTGCAAATTTATTTACAATATTAAATTAAACAAATTCTTTTATTATAAAAGTGAATGTTATAGGCAGGACACCCTTTGTAGATACTTGAGAAAGCTCTACTAAAGTTGTGCAGGACCAAAAAAACACCTTTAAAACTCCAGTGTTACCACTGGGTAAATTACCCTTTTTAAAACAGTGTCTTAACTTTCATTAGAAGGTTCCTTACCGAGATATCACCAAGGTTAAGAGGATTGCAAAGACTCATCTTTTCTCTGGCAACCTAATCATTAAAGCTGAGAATAACTAAGTCAATCTGTTCCAGAAATTCCAGTAACTCTTTGGTTTCCAGCAGAGGGTCACCCAGGTTGTCATTGCTCTTCATTTACTTCAGTTACAACAGGAAAATCAATATTTTGCTTTTGTTAGGCCTCTGCAGAACCCACATGAGATACAAGCAATGTTTTTCCCTGGAAAATATGACTACATTTTTTTTTAGGAAGCTTCCAGGCAAATATTAATAGAAGAAAGGATTGCAGGAAACATTATTCTCTTTTCCTGACTATATTAGTGATTTTTAAATCTTATATATCTAAAACAGTTCTACTACTGTGGTCAAATGAAATGAAATTAAAAATCAGTTCTGACAGCACCAAAGGGCTCATTTAACAGTGTTACCTACCACAGAAGGATTTTCAAGGTAATTACTGAGAAAAGTGAAGCAGACTATTAAAGGATGCAATTTATATCTTCCTTGTTCCCTGTGCAAATGACTGGCAGAGCCTCCCACTCTTCAGAAAGCAGCTGAACAGCACTCAGAGAGCAAAGAACAATTATTATGATGCTTAAAAGAAAAAAAAAAATCAGTTTAAAAATAACCCCCCAGAAAATGCATGCCAGGCAAATTTTCCCCCTTTAGATTTTTAAGCTGATTTTTTAAAAAATAGACTTCATGTTCCCTCTGTGTTTTTACCGGGAGAGGAGCAAAATGCACTAAGCCTTGCTGGGCTCCACAGATAAGGGAAATGCTGCAGATCCCTTGGGATTAGCTGGATCAACAGTGTGGGGAAACTTTGCGTGTCACCACCAGCTAATGCAGCCCTTGATTTACTTGATTTCCTGCCCCTGATTTACTTCTTCCCTTCCTAAACTCACCCAGAGGTTGCTCTGCTCCAAGAGGAAGTGTTCTCAGATCCTCATATCTCTCTTCCCCCTGCGGTTTTTATGGGAAGAGGAAAGTTCAAATAGGTTGCAAGAAGGATTCTTTAATTTTTCTTTTTAATATCAGAGCCGTGCAGCAAAGACACACAATGACCCCAAGCTCAGAAGAGCAGAATCAAGCCTACAAATAGATACCATTCTTGGAAGAACACATCCTTGTAACACAGGAATATTCCCAACCTTGCCTTTGATTTTGAAAAAACACTAAAGAACAGTGGGGAAAGATGAAATGAAAAATCAGGACAGCAAGAGGTCCCTGGAGAACCAAATTAAAGCTGAGATCTGCAAAAGTGTGACCTGGTCTACTGGACGTTGTCCCTGCTCATGGGAGGGGGTGGAGCGAGATGGGCTTTAAGGTCCCTTCCAAACCATTCCATGACTTGCAGATGCCTTATAAAATAGGATATGAGGGGCTGAACAAACAGGACACAGCAGCATCTTCAAACAGCACCTGGGGAAGGAGCTCTCCATGAAGCAGCCCCGTGGTTTTCTGTCCAAGACAGTGATGCTCAGGTAGGTCCTGCGTGTCCTCAGAAACAAAGCCCTGTGGGCCAGGAAACACCACCCAACAAACAATTTCATTGCTGGGGGCCAAACCTATCCCATGGCTAATTAGAGTAAATGCTTTCACAGAGACCAGGTAACCAGCTCGTCTGAGCACAGACACACACAAAAACCAAATCAGTGGGAAAAACGGGCTCTGTGCCAAGGCAAACAGATGCTTTTCAGGTGGTTTTCGCCTGCCCCCCATGTCCTCCCTTCCCCAGGAAGAAGGATTCTGCAGCTGATAAACTGCATTTCCATAAATCCTTCATCCTAGACTGCTCATAAAAGACAGCCCTGCAAGGAGTCCAAGGAAGGGGAAATTGGAGTCAGGGAGAGACCTCTGTGTGCTGCTAAATGAGGACACAATGAGGTTACTTGTAGGGTAACAGCAGCCAGCCACCCATAATTTATTGTTTCTAACACTGCCTTTCTGCAGCATCATTTTTGTTGATGAAATACAAAGCATTTTGTTTCTTAGAGCACGGATTTTGTGCAGCAATAGCTCTGTTATTAAGTACAGGAATAATCATTCCCTGCTCTGGGGCATTGGCTCTAAAATTTTATAATTTATAAAACACCCTGGAACATGCACATCACCCCTTGGCAGACAGCCCCCTTTTCATCCAGGAGCAGAGACTAATTCCAATTCAACTTCACATCTCACCTGCAAAGGCAAAGCCATTGGGAGTATTAAAGACATGATGGTCAACTACAAACTTGATTTATCCCAGGTTTTTTTCCATGCTTGCAATTTCCAGAATGAAATTTCTGTCTGCCCATCCAATAAAAAAAGAAAATGAAGACTAAAAGGAAAATAATTTGGCCTTCTGCAAACACACACGTTTTGTACCAGTCACTGGCTAAGACCACATCCGTTACAATATATTACTTCATCGATTTTAAGAGGCATCTATGACAACACTGATTTATAACAAGAGATTTAGGGGGAAAAAACTGATTTAGAGGAATATTTAAGCTTTCTTATTCCAGGATTTTACTTGTAGCCAAGGCAGATGTTACTGTTTGCCTATATTATTGCTATTTTCTTTTCTTCGGTATCTGATATTTTGCTTCTTGGGAAAATATTTGCATTATCTTAGATTCCAGGCTGAAATTATCAGCATTTTTTTAAAGAAATGAAAGAATACTTCAGTTCTCTCTGCAATTTGCTCCAAAACCAAGCACTATTAACTGAGGTGAAAGTGAATATTTGCTTCAAACTTCTCATTGTAATTTTCCCCTGGTTATTAAAAACTCTTCAAACCTTTAATTATGGGGTGGTGATACTTCCAGCACTCGGTGTCTGCCTCTTGCTGAACACTTTAGAAAGTTTTTATCCAATTCAATCACTTCAAAGAGTGCAATTAATGAAGAGAGCCCTACTCAGTAACCCCTTCTTGTAGCATCCCGGCGCTCCGGAGCGAGGAATTATCATTTCACAGGGACGAGCTCCTTGTCTCAGTCCTTTTGTGTGTCCCCACAAAAAGTCTGGCTCTCTTTTTTTTTTTTTTCTTCAAATTATTGTCAAAATTCAAATTGATTTCCAAATTATTCAATGGTAAAGGTGCAAAGGGAACTGCAGAACTGGTAAGTCCAAAATATAAGGATGTATGACAGTACCAGGTTGCTCAAAGCCTGGTCAGAGGAATTCAAATCTGGTCATATCCAGAAAATTCCTATTTCTCTGCACACAGGGCAATTTTCAGCAATTACAGCAGTTGAAAAGGGCTCTTGATGTCAAAATTACTTTAAGCTGTAAGAGGATAGATTTGGATTGAATATTGGGAATCAATTCTTGGCTGTGAGGGTGGGGAGGCCCTGGCACAGGTTGCCCAGAGCAGCTGTGGTTGCCCCATCCCTGGAAGTGTCCAAGGCCAGGTTGGATGGGGCTTGGAGCAACCTGGGATAGTGGCAGGTGTCCCTGTCCATGGCAGGGGGGGGAACAAGATAGACTTTAGGGTCCCTTCCAACCTAAACCACAATTCTGTGCAAAGTCAACACTGGTATTTGTAGATGCAATAATTGTCTCCGGCCTATAAAGCAAGAGAAGCTCAACTACTGCAGAATAGGAGGCTGGAAACTCCAACTAATATTCCTCTTCTAAAAAGATTTGAAAACTTGGTGGTAAAAGGCAGTTCCTCACCTTTGCAGCAACGAAGTAAAATAATGTATTTGACCTGAGTTCTTTTTCAAACAGGTAATTCTCTTGGCCACAGATCCTCGTGTACTCCCTCATGTATCTTCTTTCCAGAAATAAAATACTTGGGTATTATGAGTACATTATTTTTTTTAAAGTAGCCTTTGTTTAGGGTAGAAGAATATGATAGTTTAGCTTGTTCCAGGGCAAAACAACAGCATGACGTGGACATGAAATGATCTTTTTATGCCACAAGACAAACGACCTACAAAATTACAGAATTCCAGATTGGTTTGGGATGGGAATGACCTTAAAGCCCATCTGGTTCCACCACCTGCCCTGGGCAGGGACACCTTCCACTAGACCAGGCTTACAGCAGGGATTATTCTCCCTACCAAATTTAAAGCAAAATATCATCATCTTTCTTACAGTTGGAGAATATAATTATTAAGGAAAAAAAAAAAGTATCAGCTTTTCACCTTGTCCTTGTCACTCCTGTGAGGAGCATGTCAAAGAACCCCACATCATACAAGAACAACAGCATGTTCTTGGACTCTTTACTACAACCAAGTACTCACCTGCAATTTTGGCACAGTTAAATATACCCACATTTATCTTGTACGAATATAGAATCATAGAATGGTTTGGGTGGGAAGGGACCTTAAAATAATCCAGTGATAACAGACCTTTCTATTGAGTAAATGGAGCCTGATTATTTTTCATCTTAATTGCTGGTAGATAAAACATTAGGTTTTGTTCAGAAATTAAGTAGCTGGACATCCTTAAAGTTCACTAGAAATGAAGGTCTATCTAGAGCACATAAATTCCACATAAACCTGAAGTAACTGAAGCTGAGAAATCAGACCAAACATGTACAGAGAAATCTCCACAGGTTGTTCAACAGTCAGCCTCTCACCCCTGTTTTTTTTTTTTAATAAATCCAAATTCTTACCCTTTTTAATACTCATTTTTAACTGAATAGATGCAATAAACCACTAGTCATTCCCTAATGATTTTCAGATCAACACAGACTATTACATTAGCAAATTACTTCTAGCTTTAGAGATGCCATTAGGCAATTAACTGCTCAACAAAACCTTGGTTGTTTCTAAGGCAGAGGCTACACACAATCATGAGAATTATGAAATAACAAGCCCTTGTTATTGCAAAGGTTTATTATTAATTCTGGATGAAGAACTAAATATATTGGGAGAACCAGATATATTGGGAAACACCGTATCACAGAATGGTTTGGGATGGTCCTTCCAACCCCCATGGGCTGGGGGAGACATCTTTCAGTAGAACATCTTCCCACCAAGCTAAAATAAACATCCCAGATTTCTGTACTGCTCTCCATTCATCCATGTCATTCCCTGACATAGACACCTGGAAGGAAGCAGGTAAATGTTTATGAACTGTTGGGGAAGCAGCTGCATCCTGAGAAAACATGGACTGCGAATAATGAAAATACACAGATACACAAATAAGTCAACCCTTTCCTACATTCTACACAAGCAGTTTTTAATGAGGTCCATCATATCAATGTACTTTTTTGTGTAAGATCCCACATAAATTACAGGGAATAAATTCAGTAGATGTTCTCCCTCCAAGAGACTTCCAAAAATGAGGTGGTGCTACTCTGCAAGACACAAGAACCCAGAGATTCCCTATTCCCCACTAGGAAAGAACCTCTTGGAAAGACCTGGCACTGCTCTCACTATCACTTCTTTTGGGTGAGTTTTGCCAGCTTTCTTCAAGGATCCCCAGAAAGGCAGATAAACAAGAGGTATAGGGTGCAGCAGAGAGAACAAGCTTGTCTTAACGGTTTGGGAAGAGCGCTGACCATGCAAGGTGCCTCCACTGGAGCTTCCTGGGGCATGGACAGAGAGGAACCCAGGGAAAGGGAAGCTGCCAGCTCTGTGTGGGCTTCCAGATCCCTTCCCCCAGGGCTGAGTCACTCAGATCATACATTTTCAACCTTAGCTCCCCAGTTACTATAACAACTTAATGGATTTCTTCTCTTATTAATTACATTCAGTTTAATCTGTTCATACAGGACTTGGGGGGAGGCTCTATATCATTGCTTCTCTTCTCCTTTCCAAAGGCTCTTTCATTCCTAACCAGCTCCAATGTTCAGGTGCTCCCCTCATAAATCTGCTTCCACTGAGATAAGGAAATGCTCATATTCCTTCCTTTGAGAACTCAGAATAGAAGGAAATGGGTTTTTTTTCCTCAAAACAAACAAGATGCCCAAAATAAGACTGCGAAATATGTCCCCTCAGCTGTTTTCCTACAGTAAACATAGAGCACAGAACAGCTCAGAACCTGGCTGGGAGCAGCATTTCTAACACATCCCATAAGAGAGAGACTGAGCTCTTTGCAAGCAAAGCCACTGAGAGCCTGAGCAAAGGAGAATCAGAATCTAATTTATTAGGTCTGCACTTCACAGCCTCTGGGTATGACCAGACCTCTGCTGCTGGAAACAGCAGGAAAATGCAAGGAACTCAAGGATAATCCCAAGGTCCTGAGGTGTTGCAGTGAGCAGAATTAGCCCCTTTCATTTTCGTTTCTATTGGCTTTGGAGCTGGAGATCACAAGCGCCACCTCTACCCAGGAGATGAGAAAAGAGGAGACTTCATTTTCCCTGGGGGCACCATGGGATGGGAAGGATGGAAAAGCTTCCTCAGCCTGGATGGCAGGGAAGAAGGGCACTTGCCTGCTCCATTCACACAGGGATTAAACAGCACTGGCCTCATAAGATCACAGAATTCCAGAATACTTTAGGTTGGAAGGGACCTTAATACTTATTCCCATGGGCAGGGACACCTTCCACTATCCCAGGTTGCTCCAAGCCCCGTCCAGCCCAGCCTTGGACACTTCCAAGGGGCAGCCACAGCTTCTCTAGGCAACTTGAATTTTACCCTCATAGTAAGGAATTTCTCCCAAATTTATTGCTGTATGTCCATCCAGGGGCAGGTATTAGGTGTTGGTTTTTTTCCTTCCTCCACAGTTTGAGGCAAGAGGAGCCACCACATCTTTCCCTCTCAGAGGCTCGGGAGACAGTCTGTGAATCCTTACAAATGACTGCAGGTCTCTGACAGAAGTTTTGGCAGATACCCAGAGAGTCAATAAATGAAAATTACAATATCATTTTATACACTTATTTTTAGAAACTGTCTCCTGCTCACTGAAAGAAAAAAGTCCCATCTCAAAGGGCCAGACCATGAGTATGAAGACAACAGGGTGCAACGGAGAACCTGAACTTCCTACAGCCTGAACCACTCAGGAATGAAACATTCCTGCTGCTTTCTCCATTTAGATTTCCCAATTTTAGGTGTCGATTGCAGAACTGAGCTCATCTGCAGAACCATCACCACACAGTGCTCAGTATAATTTTAACCCCCCAGACATATGGAGAACATTCCTTTCACCCTCCTCTGCAGAAAGGGAGAGATGATCTGAGCCCACAGATTTCCATCAGGGAAAGAAATCTTCTCCAGCTATTTTATACTAAAAAAAAAAAGTGGAAATTATAATTTTGATTATATTTACAGTGTAAAAACACGCCCTGTGCTTTAGTCACCAAGTATGCACAGATAAATACAAGAACACAGGAGGAACAATTTTATGCTACCTGCATTTTTTTTCATCTCAAATGACTAATTTTTATGAATTTAATTACTCTGATTAAAAAGTGCAGTTGTTAGACACCTACAAGTACCCTTCAAGAACCAATCATTGTAACCACACTTACAAAAAATTCATATGTCTGATGTCAAAACCAGTATAAAGTAGCTGTGGGTGCCACAGGACTGCACTTCATTTAATCCAGGCACAACTTGTTTACTGCCAAAGGCACAACATCAATAATGAAACTCAAAATAGGCTTTGTTTCCTGAAAAGTATAAAATTTCTCAAAGAAAATCTGGTTTATATAACCACAAAGTAGCTGGGAAGAAATGTTGAGAGAGACTGAATGTGCTCTGGATTAAAAGTGATGGGAATCATCAACAAAACATGGATGTATTTATCCTGAAGTATTAGAGATGGGAGTGCCATGGATCTGAGATGGGGCAGGGAACCTTCCACCAGAGATTCCAGTTTTATAACTATCATTTGTGTTTTCTGGAACCCACAGCTCATCTGCAGACCAGGAACCCCCCTGCACTGTGCAGGTACCAAACAGCAGCTCAGCAGAGCTACAGCATTGAAAAACCAAATTCAAAGCTTTGTCCAGTCTGATCCATGCAAAAAAAGCTGAGCCTGGACCCGGCAGCACCTGAACTCTGATCCAAACACTCCCATTTCAGTTCTTTTACTGGTTTTACAGTGCTAAACTGGTGCCCACCAACACCAGCAGGTCTTGCATCCATTAAACAGACACAAGACCTATCAAACAAAGAAATTATTGGAGATCTCTGCAGAGTAAAATGGAAAAAAGCAAGGGCAAAAATTACTCCAGGGTTTGCACCTCATTGCAGCCTAAATACAGAGAGAATCACAGGAAGGGAGAAGGGAATTTGGGGGGGGGCTGGCTGCAAATATCTTTTCTAATGCATCAATCCCAGCATGGAAAATTAGTTTACTTAAGGATGAGGAGGTACCTCATCTTTATGAGGCATCATTTCCACTGCCCTAAGGTGAAGCAGAAGAGGAGCCAGTGCTTCCTTCTGGTGAAGAGAGACATGGAAGCATGAGCCATTCCATGGGGGGAGTTTGGAAGGTATCTCCTTCTTCGTCCTTGTTTTATAAATAAACAATGGTGCTCACAGTCAGCGTCAATTCCTCCTGGTAGTGAGAGCAACAACTGAAGTCAGGGCACAAAAGAACAACAATATTTAATTTAGGAAAATTCACCAGTATTTTCTATTGATGGGCATAAAGTCACTAAGAGTCTGCTCAGAGCTAAGTTATTATTTTTTAATCATAAAGCATCTCTATTTTTAGTGAGTCTAAACAAATACCTTATCTTTTGCTTACCAAATTCTTCCTAAATTTTATTACACATAACTGAACTGAGGAATTCATTTCATTCCAACTATTACATGACACCAGGACAGTATAAAATAGTTTTACACTAATAGTGGATGACTAAGAAACAAGGAAAGATACTAAAGAATGTATCTGTCTACTTCCTCCTAGTCATTTCTCCTTTTTTAAAAATATCTGGTTTTCTGCAGATATGCCAATAGACTCCAGAAGGAAACCAAGCATTAGGTAAACAAGGATTTATTTTTACAGTTCTTGTGCTTGACTTTATTTGAACACTGCCTTGTTCTTGCCTTTCTGAGAAAAGGCAGTTAAAACCTTCCTTTTAGAATTTAATTGATTCATCAGTGACCCACAAGCAGCTTGAAAAAAACCACAATGGTCCCGTGGCTCTGCCAGAAATAAGAAAAACGGGAAAAAACACACAGGTACAATTCACCTATGGAACAAGGGGAATGCTGGACACACACAAGCAACACATCAAACTCTACCAATACCAGCAAGGGATTTCAGGATCCAAAATATCCTGTATATGCTGAAAGCAAAGGACAAGCTCAGAATGGGAAAATAAGAGCTGTAGAACTGCCAGGCTTCTAATCATCCTGCTTTTCCAAGTATTTCCCTTCAGTAAATGGTTTTCACCCAAAGGTCTGTAGTTCCATACATACATAATTCATTAGGAAGGTGCAGTGAAGAGGTCTTAGAATAGAAATTTTGGGATGAATTCTAGAAAGGTAATGCAGAATTGAGGCAGATAAAGGAATGAAGGGAAAAAGTGACACAAAACCAGCTGAGGCACACTGACTTCTCCCAGCCCAGTACACCTGGGAAGAACCAGTGGGAAGGGAATCCTAACAACCATTATATTCATTGTAATGGTACCAATAGATCCTTGTCTAGAGCTTCCTATGATATACCTGTTTTGGAGTTGTCTCAGGTAAGAACCTGCCATGAAATCCTCAGGATCAGCAGCCAAGGATGGGACCCCCCAGCTCTGCTCCTCTTGCTCGGCACCTCACCACTAAGGCTCCTGGAGAGGCTGCTAAAACTACCAAGGATGGCAACCTGGGACAAGTTTCCTGCTCTCCTTTGAGGATCCCAAAAGATGTACCCAGAGAGTTTTCCTCAGTGGGAAGATGAGCACTTCTGGAAGAATCCCAGAACATGCTGAGTTGGAAGGGACCCATGAGGATCATCCAGTCCAACCCTCAGCCCTCCACAGGACCATCCCCAAGAGTCACACCAGGTATCCCAGAGGATTATCCAAACACTCCTTGAGCTCTGGTAGCCTTGGTGCTGTGACCACTGCCCTGGGGAGCCTGTTCAGTGCCCAACCATCCTCTGGGGGAAGAACCTTTTTCTGAGCTCCAACCTAAACCTGCCCTGACACAACTTCAGGCCATTCCCTGGGGTCCTGTCCCACAGAGCAGAGATCAGTGCCTGCCCCTCCTCTTCCCCTCCCAAGGAAGTTGTAACTGCAATGAAGTCTCCCCTCAGTCTCCTCTTCTCCAGCTGAACACACCAAGTGCCCTCAGCACTCTCCAAATGACACTTAACATCCCCCTTCCAAACGTGCTTTGCTCCTGCCCAAGCATGGCTGATGAACTCAGACCATGACCACCCAATCCCAGATGAAAAATGGGAGAATCCTGTGCTATTTCAGTGACAATTTTCCAAGCTGATGCAAGGGAGGTTGAAGCTGATTCCAAGGGATTGCAAATGTTCTTCATGGACACCTTTTCTTCCAGTGGCACAACCAAAATAGGCAGCAGTGGGTTCAGCTCCTGCACCACACTCAGGCACTGGGAGATTTGGGATTAGTATTCCTGAGCACACTGTGCATCCTGAGAATATGATTTGCTTTGAACAGAATCCCATCAAACAGAGAAGCTTCACCCTGAAGGTTTCCACATATCTTATACTTATTTTCTTCTCAAGAGCTCTTGTGCTGTTGGATTATTTTCTGCTTCTTATTTGGGCTTGGAGTTTCAGCAATGGTTACTCCCGAGGATTAATCATTTTGGATTCCTCTCCTCCTGAAGTTCCTGTTCTCTCTATTTATAAGCACTCTTGAAAGTATCCCCCTTGCAAGGAGCTTCTCTCCAGATTTATCTTTCACATTTAACAAGTGCTCTGGCAATTTCAGAAGGTTTTTTTGTACTGTTTATTCAAGTGGGATGTAGTCTATTGCTTCCTCGAGCAATTACTGAATTACAAAAGCATGAATGAAACAAAAATCAATTGCAAGAATTTATTTTCTGAGCTGAGCATGGTACTAATCCTTCACCCAATGCTCAGGAGTAATTTGTCCCTTGGTGCCCATCTTACAGGCAGAAAACATTCAATCCAGATCAATCTGTGTGACTCAGGGGGTGAGCTTTGTTTAGCAACAAGAAGGTTCCTCCATCAAGGGAAATTTTCACCCCATTTTCATAGTAGAGGTACCAAACCTGATTTTTGCACGTCAGTGACAAAACACCACAGCTCCCAACAACTTCCAGATTTCTTCTGTGCTGCAGGCACAGAAGACTTGGGTCCCAGGAAAAACAGTTTGTTGTATGTGTCAGTGGCACCTGAGTTCACCAGGACCCCAGGGAAAAACAAAACTGAAAATATGATGGTTATTTACTCTAGCAAAGGAACGGGTCAGCTTCTTGTTTACAGGTTTAGAAACACCGTAATGAAAGAAGAGCATCTAAAAGAATACTGAGGAGAAAATCCTCTCTGAGCTCTCTGTGGCTGCCTTCTGCACCTGCCCTGAGGTACTTTTGTCAGAAGCACACAACCACCTCAGGAATATTGTCTCTACAGCAGGTTGAGCTTATTCCTGGGTTTAGGAGAGCACAGCTGACTTCTCTTGCAGACATGACTTACAAACCCACGCTGTGGCATCACCTTATTGGTTGCTCCCCATTCTGCTGTTTTGCCTGGCTCTGTGTAGGCCTCCAGGCCATCTTGTTTCCTTGAATTCATTTCAGATGATGTTCCTTTCCCCTTTTCTCTTTCTACTTCTTCACTTGTAGAACAGGATGTTGTTTCACAAGCTCTGCCTTGAATACCTTGTGAAAACCATTCTTTCATTGCAAACATCACACGAACAATCCCTGTCCTAGTTCCTGAGAGCTGAAAATTGCTTGATAACGCAGGTATTAGTACCTGCTGTGTGGTTACCCTTCTGGCCAACCTTTTATTACCTGTTCTGTGTCATTCTAGTCCTGTGCTGCTCACCAACCCTTCCTGCATGGAAGGCAA
The DNA here is from genome assembly GCA_013397135.1 of Pachyramphus minor. NCBI lineage: Eukaryota > Metazoa > Chordata > Aves > Passeriformes > Tyrannidae > Pachyramphus > Pachyramphus minor. The sequence continues at coordinate 165,004 of VYXB01004701.1, forward strand.
AGATTGTGCCACAAACAGGCACCACTCCCTGCAAAATCTGCTGCTTAAATCAGGTCAGATGCAGGGTATTATCAGAGAGCAAATTAATTAGAGAGCAAATGAGTGCATATTAACCATTTAGCAGCTGGGGCAGGTCAGTTGAATGTTCTCAACAGGCAGCTGTTGGCACATGAGGTGCATTGCAGCAAACAACATTCAAAGTATTCCTCAAAAATGTCATCTCATAGTTTGCATCCTCGTGCTCCCACTGGAACATGGCCCAGACCTTCCACAGAAGGTTTTCCATCCTCTTCCAGGGAACACTCTTGACACTCCAAGGAACAAGGAGGACATCAGTTACCTCAACTTCTCTGATGCAAAAGATCCTGGTGGCCTCCACTGCTTTTCTGTTACCAGAAATTAATGTAATATATGAGAGAGTACATCATACACTGAAATACTGGCACATCATCTAACCACCCGAAGCCCACAGGAAAACAAATGCTAGAAGATTTCTTGGTCAAGCCACAGTGAAATCTCAAGAGGCTTTAAGCACCTGAGAAGGAAAGCTCCTCTGAGTTAACTGATGTTCCAATTTTAAAAAGAAACTTCAAAAACCTCAGTCAGCTCAGTACTTTCATTTTCAGAGCATGGAATGCAAAGAGTGAGGAAAATACCTCAGAAGGGTAACAATAAGGATTTAGAGACTTCAATGATACAAAAATTCAAACCTGCAGCTCTTTTTGATCAAATTCATCTTTCCTGTAAGCACCCAGACAGGATATTCCTTGGGCTCTGGCCACACCAGGATGGCCTCCACAGCTCAGTTTGAAGGCATTTCTGGAGTAAGGCACTAAAGGGGCTGACACACAATTATTACAAGAGGTAACACCAGAAAGACAAGTGACAAATGCCTCAGTTTACTGGCAAGGAAGGGTCAGTATGGGATGGAATCCTCCCTGGAGTGAAGGCTCTAAAAACCTTGCAGCTGGGGCAGGGAAGCAGCCTCTACATCACTGCTCACAAAGGTGAGTGTCTAACAGGGAACCATAGAACCGCAACAAGTTTTAAAGGAAACCTGGATCTTAACTCCAGCTCGGCAAGGATGCTCATCCTCAGAGCCCATCAAAAGGCATTTTGCCTACTTGGCTCCAGCCATCACAGTTTAAAGACCATAATTCAGCATATTTCTGGTGTGATTGGTGCTCTCATTTCCAAATCCAAGCTCAGAAACTCAACCTGAGTGGGCTGTGGCTTTAACCACCATCTAGTCAAGACTTTTCCTTCAAGGCACCCCCCTGTTAGTATCAGCCCTCGCTGGTGTTACAGAAATGAACAGTCCTCAACTCACAGCTTGCCAGCCTTAATTTTAGCCACACTACTACATGTAGCACTTCCACACAAGGGGAGAAACACCTAAACTTGTGACAGATCCCATTCCTTTCCCAGTGGCTTTTTATGCCATATTGCACCTCTGAGCTCCTTCCACCGCACCAGAATCTCCTGTCACTTCACAGAAGTCAAAGGTAACTCTGTATCACCCACCCACGTCCTCCTGAGCTCCAACACCAAACCCAACCAGCCTCACCCACTGTCCCACAGCCCATCACAAGTCATTTGTTTGTGCTGGCACCAACTTTTACCCGTCTCTCAAATCTTTAACAACTTCACAGTAAAGATGTGCAGCCCATAAGGTACCAAGTTTTATAATTCTACCCCAAATAAGCTACTTTTTTACTACATAAAATAACTCATTCTAAACAATACCTTTGCTCTCCACTGTCCCAATTCCCAACATAGATTTTCAGTACCACCAAGACTGTCCTTCTTCCAGGCCTTGGTTTCTCATTGGTAAAACCATCCATAACCTTCTTTGCTTGGCCTCCAAAGAGGAGAGAACTTTCAGGAAAAAGACGGATGGAGGGGAGGAAAAAATCCCTCAGTCCACACACAAGGACAGAAAAAAAAGAGAGAAGAAAGACAACTATAGGGGAATTTTCTGGCTCTTTCTTCCCTGATTGATGAATAAACAAAGTGTATCATGAAGTGGCCAAACATGAGGAACTGCCAAACTCAGAGTGCACGTGTGCACTCCCAGGATTACACTTTGTAAGCACCTGAAAAGGCACAGATCTAATCCATCCCCATCCACTCATCTATCCCCTCATCACTCACAGTAACATCAGGTGCTGCAACGCAAAGTGCAAGAAATCCCACTGTAGGCAGACATGGAATAATCTGCTCTCCCAGGAAGTTTCCTCCAAGTCTTATTTCTCAGACAGTGGCTTAAGCTATGAGGGACAAGTAGTTATACCTTTTTTTTTTTTTTAATTGTTCTCCAAAATTTTCCTTCTAGTATTTGCAAAGTTTCTCAGACTTCTGGACCCCTCTGTGATTTACAGTAATTATTTTGGATTCAAGTTCTGCACTTGAGGGGCTCTCTGGCAAGTATTCCCTTGGTCTAATTGGACATCTAATGAAAAATTAAATTAAGTTAAAAAAGTCTTGAATGCTGCATGCCTACTTGTTTTTCTATTGCATGACCAGGGAAAAGGTTCTTAACTTACTTTTATCATTTATCATATTCTCTCTAACTTGTTAACCTGAATAAGGGCTATATCCTTAAACTATTTGGAATGTAATGGCATGAAGGACTCCGAGATGAATGGAACCAATTGCATTTTACATTCAGAGAACTAAGAGGAAAGAGAAACTGGCTTTTCCTGCATGTTTTTAGCAAGGAATGTGATCCTATCAATTTGTTCTTTTCTTGTAAAAACAAGCATTTCAAGCTGAAAGCTATTTTCATAATTAAAGAAATCCAGCTAAAATGTTTTACCTACACCACTTAAACCATTCCTCTGCATTGCCTGAAACCACAACATTGCAGCAGCAAGAAGATGAGAGTGAAGCTGACAAATTATTTTAATTCTCTAAACTAAGGGAAACACAGGGGCAAAAAGAACATCCAGAGCATGAGTAATAACAGCAGATTAATATCCATTTGCTTTAGAAGTAATATTTAAAGTAGACACACATCTGTTTGCAACAGTCATCACGTTTAGGGGAGTTCTTTTCCATCATTATTTGTCCTACATCTTTCTAATAGTTTTTTTTTTTTTGCATCTGCTAAGGCTGGATTTATCCTACTGCACCAATAATACTATTTCATTTACTCATGGAACCAGTGTAAAGTTTTACATGCTTTATTTGCATAAGAGACATTTAATATAAATGACTAAAGGTATTTCTAAGCATTTTCTGACCATTTTTCTCATTTGTAAGGACTTCCCACATCTATACCAGGACAGATCATCCCGAGGAAGGGGTGTAAAACAAACTTATCAGCACTTAAAATTGCCATTTTAGGAAGGATTTCACAAATCTATTCATGGTCATTCATTTCAAATATGGGAATTCAAGAGAGTTGATTGTAATGACTTTTTAAACGAGACTGGTGTTCCCAGAGACGATTAGTCAGCTAATCTGGTCTAAGCTTCCTGCTGGATAAGTCAGGCTCTGAAGCAAGGATTTGAATGCTGAATAAGGAGAGGTTTCCATGTGACGTGGAAAGAGTCGGGAAGTAAATACAGGGTTGGTTGAGGAAAAAACTGAATATGATTTTGGAAGAAAGCAGCAAACAAGGCTGAATCTCACATTTTACTTCAGGTTTCCACTAAAGCATTACATTAAAAATTATTTACTGGAATCCAAAATGTCTAAAAATGAGCTGTACCTGGAGTACCTGAGCAGGCATATGGAAAATTATTAAAATAGATTAGATGACAAGAGAAACATAATTACAATGAATAATTTGCTATATGCAGCCTGTACACCTAATAAGTGCACTAGAAAAGCACTCATACTAAAGAGCTTTGGATTCCAGATGATTTATGTGTCACAGATTTGTTTATAACTCGGTCACCCTCTCTGGACCTGATAGTGAGGGACACAGCTAACAAGCATCTCTCAAATTGGTCTAAAATGTTCTGTGTTTCACTGGCTTTACAACATGCAAATGCAATTATTCACCTTATTCGCTGCTGACATCAGAATTTCAGACAAAAAAGATAAAAAGCATTGTATGAATTCTGCTGAAAATCTACAAATCTCTCAGGAATTCTCTCCTCGGTGTAGGTGATCTCTTGGGATGTTTCCTATTGCAACACATGCTGAGCACCACACGAAACAACCCAACACCTTCACGGCTACATCCTACCCCGAGAGATCTACAGTGAACAGCTTGTTGCACATCAGAACTGATTTATCACTCCTCAATCTCCACCCCAAGGGGGGAAAGGAGCAGCTCTCCCTGCTCCATGGGCTTGCAGGCAGCTGCTGCCACGGAGCTGCTGTGGAGTTACACCAAGGAAACACTCAACTTCCACATCCTCCCTAAACTCACAACTCCCACGAGGCACCGAACTGAGAAAAGGAGAAGCAGAAAAAACAAACTGACTCAAAGCACATGTCAGAGAACATGATGCAGAGCTGGAGAGCCTGGGAGGGGAAATGTCTCCGGGAGATGAACATCGGGAGGGCTGATCCCACCAGGATTTAGGAAGACCCAAGGCTGCAGATCGCTCGGGAGCTTTGGGCGAGGGCTGACCTGTTTTGGAGGTGGAACCTGGCCATGGCAGCCCTCAGCCCATGTGCTGGAGCACACAAATCCTGGGCACACGATTCAACGGACCTTAACAGGTCTAGGATAAAATGAGCAATACCAACAGAAATTTGGAATAGAAAGCATATTCTACATCTACGTAAGATGTAGAAAGACTAAAAACAAAATAATTTAAAATAAAAAAATAAGTATATCTTCGCTCTCTGGAAAACCACAAGCCACCCCCTACCCCCCACCCCTTTTTTCCCCCCTTAAACTATCAGTTCTTAAGGCCATGTGATTCCATAGGACCAAACTTACTGGAGCCACCGAAACACCCCACAAGTGACTCAGTCGTTTTCCTTCATCGGCCCCGCTCCGGGCGCACTCCCCAACCCCGGGCACGTAACAGGTACCGGGACCCCCGGGCAGGGCCGGGCAGGGCCCCCCGAGCCCCGGCAGCGCTCACCTCGGCCCGGCGGCGTGTCCGT
>VYXB01004701.1:170106-265074 GCA_013397135.1 Pachyramphus minor
AGGTTCCGCAGCCCCTCAGCACTCCATGGCGCGGGAATGGCAGCGGAGCGGCGGCTCCAAGGCGCGATCGGGGCCGGCACCGCGGGGCTGCGCCGGCGGCTCGGCTGAGGCGCGATCCGCTCGTTCTCGCACCGCTCCGCTCCTTCCTTCCCTGCTCCGCTCTGTCCGTCCCTCCCTGCACCGCTCCTCTCCTCTCCGTCCCCTCCCGCTCCACTCCGCTGCGTCTCTCCCGGCTCCGTTCCTCCCCGCTCTGCTCCCTCTCTTCCCTTCCCGCTCCTTCCCTCGCTGCTCCTCTCCTTCCCACCCCGCACCGCTCCTTCCCTTCCCTCCCCGCTCTCTCCGTCCCTCCCCCGCCGCAGCCTCCGGCCCTGCCCCGGGTGGGGTCCAGCCCCGGCCGCGCCCGCCCCGTGTCCTCCCCTCAGCCCAGGACCCCCCTACGGCCGCCGGCCGGGTCTGGCCCGCGGGCTGCTGGGCCAAGGTGAGCTCTGACACACGGGCTGCAGCAAATCCAGCACAATTCCGGGCTGGATGGCGCTTGGAGCAGCCTGGTCTAGACGGGGGGAACGAGGTGCACATTAAGGTACCTTCCAAAGTAAATCAGTCTGTGGTCCTATGGAATCACTCAGGAATAAAGCACAAATTTATCAATATATTTGCATCCGTAGGGGCAGAGCAGGGGAGGGAGCAGCTCTGAGGGCTCTCCTTAAGGAATGCTCAAAGGCACGGACAGAGAACACCCCATACACAGAGAGACCACCAGCCCCCTGCAAGGTACAAACCACAGGACACTCAAGATGGCACAGCTGGGCCAGGCTGGCAAACAAGAGCTGTTTCTGCCTTAAAGATTCAATGGCAGAGCATGTCACGTCTGTATGTGATGGTCACACCATCCCCAAACACCTCTGATGTGGGAGATAAGGAGAACTCATTTTATATGGTTTCGTTATGGCAGGACCTTCTGTTTGATCCTCGCTGTCATGCGAGATCTTTGGGTGTTTGATGTCTTCATCAAAGGGCAAGTTTCTGGAGTAATAATGTGAAGAACTTGGTTCACATGTTAAAAGAGGAAGTTTCCAGTCTTCTGGCTGAGGAGCAGCATTTAAAAGGCTTAAAGAACCCACCCCAGCTCCCAAAACCTCAGAATTCAGAACAGAAAAATAATATCCATTCATCATAAAACCTTTTAAATTAAGAGTTAAACTGGTTATTTGTGGATGACACACAACCCCTTGATTTTTTCCAGAGATTAATGACTGCAGGCTCTGAAAACTGAACAGAAGGGCTGCTGTGTTGTAATTCCTGCTCAAGTACCATCCCATGGCCTTGTATCCCACAGACCCACAGTCCAGACCATATAAGATCCTGATAAACCAGTCTTTATGCAGTAAAAGGACAATATTGAATGAAAGTTTTGTACAACACAATCATAAAGAGGAGAAAAGATTGTCTGTCCAGCTGTCCAGCTCAATAGGAGTTAATAACTGCTTGATAGATTTCTATAATATAGAGGAGTTTCTTTCTGCATACACAAAATATAAAACTAATTACCAATCAAGTTTCAATTCCCCCTTCCAAAGGCAAATTTATTTCTGTACATGTGTAAAAATATGTATAAGACTGCCAACAATTCTAATTCAAATGATGATTTCAGGTATATACTGAATTTCCTTTATTACTTCATAATTACAAACAAGGGTATAGAAGAAGGGCAACCTCCATGAGTACACGATGTTGAAGTGCCGGAATCTGTACAGACATGAAAAGTATTTCTCCTGAATATTTTGCACCCTTATAACTTAATCATCTCATCCTTTCCTTCGCCAATAAAATATTACTCCCCACATTTCCCTCCATTTGTAGCATTTCAGTGACTTGCAGGAGCAGAGGTGATATTTTTCCCCTCTCTGTTTTCTGCCTTGGACAGAAAGTCAGGTGTGAGAAATGTGGTTGAGAGTCTGGTGTGCAATAGTGTCAAACTTTGTGAAACTCCACAGAGAAGTCAGTTCAGGAATCTTTCCCTAGATTCCAGGTTGAATCTTTGGGGTTTAGATTCAGGCAGGTCCTTGGTTGTTAGGGATGGAATATTTAGGAGAGTTGTCTCTTAACTGTAAACACCAAACAGTACAAGTTGCGGCACAGAATTTTCAAATGGTTAAAAGAACCCTTCTAGACTACAAAGCCAGGAAAATGAAAATCTTGCTTTTGGTCCTGCCCAGGCAGCACATCCCAGATTTTAACTCCCTGGCAACAAGAGACATCAGTAATCCTGGTTCAGGCAACGATTTCTGGTCATGGATGAAATTCCAAAGCCTAAGAACAGACAGCAGAACTTCACCCTGGTGGGGAGGACCTGCTTGTTACTGCTGCATGTGGGCTGGCAGCAGCAGCCCCAAGTGTTCCTCCTCCCTTCCCAGCCCTCTGGCTGCCTGACATCCTCTTGGAAACTTGGTAGCGAGGGCTGATATGAGAAAGATGAAATTAAGAAACTCCTCAGAGCTCCTGCTGTGATTGTATCACAGGCTCGTGTTATTCTTATCTCCCTCCACTGATCTGCCAAGTCAACTCCAAGAAGTCATCCCTGGCATTAAGACATTCCAGAGGCCCTGAGCACTCATAATCCACACTAGAACTGAACACTGAAAGCTGCAGCGCTCATAGTTCTGTGCTACAATTACCAAATGCCACTCTGGAGCACAAATTTTTCATTATCAAGAAGCTCTAAACATCCTAAAGGACTTAATGCCCATAAATCTGCCTGAGATCCTGCCAGCTTTGCGAAAAGGTCACTTCTCAGTGACTTGCACTGACCAATGCTGTGCAGTCAGTGCCTTTGTCATTCCCCACAGACACCTATTGAGCTCTCAAACACACAACAGTCAGGCAAATGATCTTTAAGATCGTGGTTTAGATGAGCTTTAAGATCCCTCTCAGCCCAAACCATTCTTTAAGTGCCAACACCAGAGAGGGGATGCCCAAGGGATCAGTTCAGGCAGTAACTCAGGAGTATTTTTGGATGCATTGTTGACATGGAGCTCTCACTTACCAACCCAAGTGATGCTTTTCACCATTTCCAGGTTACCATTTCTATCATTACCATTTCTGCCCTGTTATGGTGCAGGGTTCTCAATCCTCTGTGTTGCAACCCAAGAAGCTGCCCAGTAGAATGAAGAGTATTGGTGATACCTTCCTTCCTGCTCCTCAGTGGAGGGATGGTAGAACTTTGCGTTCAGAAAGTAGAACTGCCTTTGGATCAAACCTGAGGATGTGGAGTGATCCAAGAAGTAAATATTAGTAATAACTGTGTCACTAATTATTGCTCCGTGGGAAGTGTACATTCCTTGGGCTTTGCTTTCTCTATTATAAAAAAATAAAGAAATGCATCTGTAAAAAAGGATGGGGGAAAAGTCCAACTTACTAAAATAGGACACTATTGCATTCATTTTATTTTTTTCCTGAGGAGACTGAGAGAAAAAAATAACCTGGCAGATGTCTGTCGTTTTGCTTAATGCACTGAGATCCTTTGGAGATAAATGTGGTAGGAGAGCTTGTACAGAATAGAATAAATGGCTTCAGTGAGGCCCTGTCAAAACAGTACAAAGATACATTTCCCATTAAAATAGAAAGGGAGCAAAAGCAAATGTGTTTGGAATGAGAATGGCTGATTTTAGGCAGAAGGAGGTCCTGGTTCCTGTGGTTCATGTATTCTCCACCACCCCCCAAACAGGCAGTGCACCTCCCAGAACCTCCACTGACACCGTTTTGTGGTATTTTACACAATTTTCTGGGTTTTCTCTTTGTTTGGTGTCCTCCCCCCTCCAAAATCCCTCTTTTCAGAGAGGATCAGGAGATTTCTTGCTGCTGCCAACACCAAGCAAAGACAGCAAGTACCCCCCCCTCCAACTTCCCTCTGTGTCCTCAGTTCAGCAAACCCAAATGGCTTTGTCATCTTCTCTCCTCTTCCATTAAAGCTTTGGAACCAGAAAAGGGCATTCAGGTGAAAACTGGTGGGAGGCTGCAGAGTGTTAAGGGATTAATAGGACAGTATGGAAACGGGGAAAGGAAACCTTGGATACTGCAGGAAATCAATTAATTAATTCATTGGGTAGAATTAAGGAATATTTGTGCTCCCCTCTCTGTCCTTCCACTGCAGATGAAGTGGCTAAAGAAGCTTACATATATCAAATAGAGGAGAACTGAATTAAAATAATTTAATTAAATTAATAACAGATGCTGTGATCAGGCAAGGAGATTTACCTTCCGCATTTCATACCAGAAGTAGAAGAATTGCTGCTTTTGCTTTCAAGAGGGAGAGGAGAGCTGAGCAAGGAGGGATGAGGTGCAGGGCAGGCACTCTGGCCCTCCTTAGCTTCCTGGAGCATTACAACAGACTTATTTGGGAGAAATACACAGAGCAGCCATCTGTGCGGGGAAGGATGCACTTCCTACCCCTTCAAAAGTTCATTTGAGAGGCTGCTAATAATGCTGTTCTCTCTCACCTCTCCTCAGGATGAGGAGGCTGCTGTGGATTCCCAAATCGTGCATGTAAATGGATAAATACAGCAATCCAGGCAGCCTCCAGACTGGCTTCCCTAACAAAGACCAACCAGCTTTACCTGGGAAAAGGGAGAGTGCAGGAAACCACTGAAGCTCAATTTATTAAATTTAATATCTTCTAAAGTGCTGGGCAGCTTTAAATACAGCCACTACCCTGCAGCCCCGAAGTAATGCCAAGGACAGAATGCAACCACTGGAATTCCTCATTCCTAAACCAGCGTGGAGGTGCAGCTTGCAACTGTCAGGATGGCCGGAGATGGGAAGCAGTGGTGGCATGAAAGGTTTTATCATAGTCCTAAGAAAATAAGGGTGACTACATGGATGACTTGTCCTTCTGAAATAAGTTTGGAAACCAGAATATTTTGGTTAAAGACAACTATGCAGAATTACAGCACTTCCTGAGACCTCAGACTCCCAATTTTCTCCACAGCCTGGGTTCTAAGAGGGAGGAAGGACATTAACAGAATCCGTAGCCAAGGGCATCATCACAGACATAGCTGGGAAGTGCTGGATGCCCTGGAAAATACATGCAACAGAGCAGGAAAAATACCACCAAGAACGTGGATTGTTTTGTGCCCTGCTCTGGAAAAGGTGGACGTTCCATTGATTCAGCTCAGGGTTCCCCAGCTTTTGCAACAGGCCCAAAAGGTGCCCAGAAAAGATCAGGTGTTGATTTCATCACGGAAGACAAGATAAGTGGGTTTTTCCAGGCAAAGATTTGAGGAAGGCAAATGCTTATGTTAATTTGCAGCTTCCCCACAGCCTTGGATCAGTACAAGCACTTCACTCCTCTTCCTCCTCCTCAGCCACAAGACTGGCAGACACGGAGCTGATTCATTCCCCTGAGCTCTTTGGGAGGATCCCAGCCCCTGAGAGGATTAAGGTGGTGCTGGGGGTCCCAGCTGACACTTGCAGAGGGAGCTGCTAGTGAATATTCTCCTGCTGGCAGTGAGGGCTCTCTGGCTGCCAGCCTGGAACTCAAGTGTTGTACCCAGCCCAGTTTATAAAACCGTAGGAGGGTCTGTGTCTAGATGTTGATGAATTCTGTGAAAAAAACAGCCACTAACAATATTTTCCAGTTCTTGTCTTGCATAACAGTAAAGGTTCTGGTATTTTATGAAGGAATCAGCTGAAATTTCATCTAATAAAGTGGTTTGAACTCAAGTAATACACGTAACAGATACAAGGAATTGAGTCATGACATTAAAGCTTGAATTCTTCATGGAATAGATTCCTGGAATGGTTCGGACTGTCAGGGATCTTAAAGCTCATCTTGTTCCACCCCCTCCTAATTCAATGTCTGTTTTCATATCCAACTGATGAGGAAAAGAGAATAAAGGACCCACAGTTACAACATTACAGATCATGGAATCATTAAGTTTGGAAAAGCCCTCTGAGACCATTGAGTTCAATTGTTCCCAAGCACTATCAAGGCCATCATTAAACCATGTCCCCAGGAGCCACATCCACACAGCTTTTAAATCCCTTCAGGGATGGGGACTCCACCCCTGCCCTGGGCAGCTGTGCCAGAGCTGGACAAACTTTATGGGAAGGAATTTTCCCAGTATCCAACCTGAACCTCTCCTGGTGTGACTTGAGGCAGTTTCCCCTTGTCCCTGGTTCCCTGGGAGCAGAGCCCGACCCCCACCTGGCTCCACCGTCCTGTCAGAGAGTTGCAGAGAGCCAGAAGGTCCCCCCTGAGCCTCCTTTTCTCCAGGCTGAGCCCCCCCAGCTCCCTCAGCTGCTCCTGGTGCCCCAGAACCTTCCCCAGCCCCGTTACAAGACAAGCAGCAAATAAAACATTTTCTGTACTTTCAGAGCGCATTTCAAAATCCTGTGGTTTGAAAACAAAAAGAACACCAAGAAAGAAACCCAAGGAAGACCCAAAAAGAAAACCAACAGGAAGAGCGGTTGGAAGAAACTTCTCTGCAGCCATCTCTGCCCCTGCTCCAAGCCAGAAGGAATTTCCAGGGTATGTGGGAAGGTACCTGGTGCAGAAACAGGGATCAGGGCTGAGTCCCTCACAAGTTCTCCTGCTCCCAGTGCTGAGGAGTAGGTTGGTCCCCACTGAGGCAGCAGTCCCTCAGCTGGTGTTTTCATGCCCACCCAGCTGGAGCAGAGGGATGACAAGCTGTTCATGCAAACAGCAGCAGGTCTCTTTTGACATTAGGCACCACAAGACTAAATAATCCTTTCAGTGCCAGGCTCTTCCAGCCCAGCTCTTTAATCCCCAGTTGAAGCTTGAAATAAGTCTCCGAGTGCTTCCTTCCAGCCTGCACTGGGTCTCCTGCCCACCTGTGTATGTGCCTTGCCAAGCTTGGATTTGGGAGAACTAACAGGGGCTCTGGTCCTTGGAATTATAGAATCCCAGACTGGTTTGGGTTGGATAGGATCTTAAAGCTCATCAGTTCCACCCGCGTTCCCTGGGCAGGGACACTTTCCACTAGCCCAGGTCGCTCCTTCTCCTTTGCCAAGCGACACAGCTGGTGCCATATGGAAATGAGTTCCTCTGCTGAGAAACAGCTTTGTAGAAGTAGCACAAGGCAGTTCTGTGCTTGTTACCTGTCCTTAATGCTCCTCTTGGCTTTGAAGGCACAAATGGATGCTTTTGAAGTAATTTTCAGTGATAGCAAATGAGCTTCATTTGCATCCATAAAGGACCCATCCAGCACTATGGAAAGAGGGGGGCTGCACATCATTGGCAGTGAGAAAGGCCAGACAAGACCCTCTAATTAGATGTGAACGGCAGAGATGGGCACTGTCATGACCTTTACCACACACAGACCCCACACAGCCCAGAGACCTCTCTGGCCACGGCTTTCCATCCGCATTCAAAGCCCCCCCAGGACCTCCTTTCCTCCATCTCTCTTCATCATTTGTTTTTCCATTCATTCCCTCCCAGCAGGACGCTGCATTATTTCAGAAGCCATCAAGACTGATTTTCAGCTCTCCTAGGGCGAGTCTCTCAGTGCCTGGCCCTGCTTTGCTGATGACAGCTCTTGCATAAGCAGCTCCTGATGGGTAGTAATTAATTAGAGTCTCACACAGACAATTCCCTTTTCTTTTGTTTGGGATCATTAGTGAACAGAATGGCACCTGCCAAAACCTCTTGGTTTTCCATCCACAAGGATTCTGTGTCTTTCCAGTTTGGCTCTTCTTGAAAGGCAGCTATTTTTTGGGTCCTTTTGGTGTTGCTGGGGCTGGGTGCCAGCACTGCAGAGCTCTGCTGTGAGAGCCACAGCGCTGCCACCACGTCCTTGTCAACTGCAGCATCTGGGCACTGGGTCAGCACTGAAATCCCAGAGTTTGATTACGGCATGTTGGAAAAATCTGGATGCACGCCATGGCCTATGGATTTAATTCATACCTTGATAAAAGTAATTCCTATTGCTTTCCCAGCAGAAGGAGGACTGGAAGAATAGGATCCTTCCTCTTGCAGAAATTCCCACCAGAAACCTGCATTTTAATTCTCTTTTCTGCAACAGAGAACACATAATGTGGAACATCCACAGAAAAACAGAGTCTGGGTAATGACTTGAAGGATGTATCACTCACTGTTGTGCTTTAAAATTATGGAATCCTGGGTTGGAAGGGACCTTAAAGGTCATCTAGTTCCAACTCCCTGACATAAAAGTAGTTTTGTGTTATTATCATAAAACCCTGACTGAGGGGGCACACTGAGAGTTAATGGAGAGCAACAGCGAGTGAGTGTCCCAGAGATAAGCAGGGATAACTTGTTAGTGATAGTGGTGGTTCACTGCAGTCAAACTATAATAAAGTGGGATAATAAAAGCAACTGTTTTGTATAGTACATTATGACTTAAATGAGTATTATAATATTTGCATATATGTATTCAAATAACTACAGAAACTCCCTCCAGAAGTGCATCATACTGAAGTATTTATTACAGACAACCTTAGCAGTCTCCAAAAATTAATACTCCTCCTCCAGCACATTAATTTTGGGGTTTGATTGGGGATTTTTATAGAAGGACACAAAAAAGGAGTGTCCTGTTCCTGCCTCCCCATCCCCAGCTATCCATTGGCTTCCCAGTTCCAAGCAGGTTCCCCAGGAGCTGGTCAGGGTGAGCCCAGCAGTGGGTGATGCAGAGGGGGGAGGCAGGTGAGGATTTCAGGCCTTGCCCATGGAGGTGTCATGGAGATGGTTGCTATAAAAAAAATGCCTAAAGGGTTAATTTTCTTACTCCTGTGTTTATTTAAAGACCAAAAAAACCCCCACCAGCCCACATCAAACCATCTGTGTATTCCTTGGAAAAAACCCCAACTTTCCATGTGTTTGCTGTTCATCTCCATTGGGCTCTCTCCCCATCCAATGTCCAGCTGCAAAGCCCACTTGCATCACAGGGCTTTTCCTCAGGTGTCCTGAAATAAGTGATCCATGGATCTTTCACACTTCCCAGGGCAGAGGTGGCAGCCAGGCTGGCCATGCCTGGCCTGTCCCATGGGCTCTGAAGTGCCTGCAGGGAAGATTAAAGGGTGGGGACATGGGGAGTCCTTCCCCATGAGCAGGAAGGGCAGGTGGGAACAACCCATCCCGTGGGACTTGGTGGCTTTTCAGGGTACTCCAAGGCCTCGTGTTGCCATTTCAGTCCCAATTCATCCTGAACTGTGACTGTGGGGAGCAGGAGCTGCTCACAGCAATGCCTCAGCTCACTCCAAATAACAGGGACACCTTGCAGCATGTCAGCACAGAAGTATCCCGCTCAAATCCAGGCGGGAAATGTCAAGCCCGGAGCCGACTCCGTGCGGTTCATGCTGTGCCCACAGCACCAATGGAGGAAGATTTGGGCAGGAAATCTGCTCTTCCATCAGTTACTGCTGCACCTGCACACATGGGCGCAGCAGGACCAGGTGCGTGTGCAACAAATGAGCCAGATCTGAGAATCCTGGAGTCATTTAGGTTGGAAAAGACCCTTAAGATCATCCAGCCAAGCAAAAGCAGGGACACCTGCCCCTGATCCTCTGAGCTCTCCCTGTGCCCGGTTGCACAGTGTGGGGCACTGCAGGACAACAGGATCTCACACTTCCAGAGCCAGCTGAGAAGTGTGTATCAGACAGCAGCTCTGGGCTCCTCAGGTCCAGCCCTGTAAAGTGAAACTCTAAGGATTTTCCCAAATTAGGAAAAAAACATGTCGATGAGCGAGTTTTCCAGTGGGAAACCCTGGGGCAGGACTGGCTCCCACACCAGGTGATGGCTCACTGTGACAGGCAAACACCTGCTCACCAGTGACAGCCACTGACAGAGGAGACTCCAACAGACCAGGGGTGGAGATGAAGGGCATCAGCTGAAACCCACTTTGTCCCCAGCAACTGTGCTCCGCCGATGCAGATCCCAGCATGACCCTGTTCCCTACTTTCTCCCTGTTCCTTGGCAGGGACTTCCCAGGTCTCCTGCCAAGAGAGGCAGCAAGCGCTGACTCTCGGCTCTGTTCCACTCCAGTTTCAAGGACAGCTCCTGCTACAAAGCTCCTTCCAGCTCCTTCCCCTGTCCCTTGGGCCCCATGGACAGCTGTTTTGAAATGAGTGGAAGCTTCTATTCTGACTACAACAAAAATCACCTTCTCTTCCAAAGCCACCTTTGCCCAGGCACTGCACCTTCCCATCTCTGTCTCTCCCACAATATTTTGCTCCTGCCTCAAACACGTGTAGTGGCTGCACTGTGGCAGAAGGAGCTGGCTGGAAACACAGAATAAACCCCTGTAATCCACCACAGCACGGGAAGGACTCAGCTGTGTAGCACAAAAAAACTGACCTGAAGTTGAGGGGAAAAAATTATGGTGGAAAAATCACAAGATAACTTGTCCCAGCTTCTAATTTCCTCTCCCAAAGGCAGCTGCTGCCTGCAGCAGTGGCCGGAGCTGAAGCCGTAACCGGAGCCAGGGCAAGGCAGACACAGCAGATGGTGGGTTCAGAATATGCAGATTTTGGCTTTATATGAGAGCAGAGAGAGGTGAAGGGAGGGATCGAATGTCGGTTTGATCCGGATGAAAATGCCAGACTGAGAAGCAGTTTCAGGAATTATTTATTGGATAAAATGGCACAGCTGTGGCCTCAGCTGTGGGTCGGGACCTGGGTTCACCTTAACGACCAGGAACCCCAGGAAGGGATTCCACCACTTGGTTCTACACTAATTACACTGAAAATCTCTTTTTGCTGAAGCAGAAGAGACCAGTTCACATTTGCTGTATTTTTGACATCCACAGCAGGATTTTTGTAGAGCAGATGAATTTGTTTTCCTGAGGAGCAACACTTGGTCTGGCCATTTGTAAAAACCATGGGACGGCAGTGGGAGGACAGGCTGGACTCCCAGAAGTGCTGATACCACCATCCATCGAGGGAAGACCCTGCGCACTTCTCCTAACACAGCAACTCCTGAGTACAGCTGCAGGCACAGTCCTGCATGACAGGGACAGAAAACTAACTCCTGCATTTTCCCATGTTCCCAGGAAAGCCTTCCCTGGTTCCCCAGCTGATCCTTCCCATGGTTAATGCTACTCCTGTCCTTACAGAGTTACTGGGCAAGGACCATGTGTGATAAAATCAACGTGAGCTTTTCACGTCTTGAGAAAGATGATCTTCAAACGTAACTGAATTATTTGTCTGGACACTCACCACCCACATCTTCACACTCCAGGGGATGTTGGATCTGATGGACAAACCACCTGGAGAGGCAGAACCCAACAGCCGAGCCTATTCCCAGGACCTTGGAGTTGTGCTGTATCAAGTTCCCACGCCAGCAGGAGAGAATTCTTCTCTCTGATAAATCCTAAGTCAGCATTCCCCTGGGTGCTCATCACAGCTTTACCCCTGGAATGCTGCAGGAACCTGCAGGTTTGTCCCACAGCCTCCAATCACAGTGACAGTGAGTTTTGTGGTCCCCAGCACAAAACATCTTTTTCCCTTACCACACACAATATTTTTGAAACCAAAACATGAGATCTGTATCACAGTCAAACTCAGAAACGAAGGAGCCCACAAGAGCCAGGTCATCAGCTTGTCCAAAAAAACAGCAGTCAGGTTTTGTGTTAAGCTGAGCTTAAATTCACACTCGCTTTGGTTTTTATTATTGTTGCTGGGTTTTGCCCTTTTGGTTTTGCCTCTGTTAAGTTTTACAGAGATTTACCTTTGGAATACACAATAAATTCATCCTTCTTAGCTCCTCAAAATAGTTCTCTGAAAAGGCACATGTACAAAAATATTTACTAACTATTAAGTAAAAAACGCCCAGATTTGGCTTGCAAATAGGTGTGGGCTTTTTTACCTGTTTATCCCAGAAAATACAGCCAGGATGCAAGACTAGATTTTCCTCCCACCTGGAGCTTTCTCACTGAGTGGAGCAGGGACATGGAGGCAAACTGACTTCTCCAAGTCCATACAGACAGTTTAGCTCACACAAGGCCAAAAATACAGGGTCCTTGGATCACACTTCTCTTTTCTGTTGCAGAATCTTAGGAAAGTGGTTGGGAGAGATGTCGGTTTTAAGCTAGTACCATTTGTACTGGAATCTTGTGTTCAACAACAAAAGTGTGGATGTTTAACTTCCAAATATCGGTTTATCCAGGTAACACCCACAGTTAATGGAAACTCAAGAATTTTTATTCTCTTCCTCTTCTTGAGGCTTCCCTGAGCCTTTCACTGCTTGACCCCTTCCTTCCAAACACATCCAGCTCAACTGGGCCTGTAGCACTCAGTGTCACAAGTCATTCCCAGTGAAATGACACATTCAAGCTTTCCCCCCTCAAAACCACATCCCATATAAATATTTCAGTCTACATATCAGGTCACCCCTTGCTCCCTCATCCTCGGGGTTCCCAGGTGAAGCCTAAAACCAGAACAAGCTCTTTGAATGCAGTTTGAGGAGACACTTCACTCCTAAACAGAGAGAAGATGTGTGTGCAGGTCTGTGCTGCCAACACACGTGCTCTCCCCAGGGGAAAACTGTTTGACAGCAAGAAATGGAGAGAAGCCCAAGGCTACAGAACTGGACAGAACCCATACCAGGACAGAGACAGTCAGTGACTGCACAAGAAAGGCACTAGGTTCATTTGGTGGATGGTGTTGAATCTTTCCGAGCCCTTGAGGGGTGTATGAGAATTTCCCAAAGCCTCTCACCTCGATGTCTACAGCACCCAATCCAATTTCACATCAAATTCTTCACTGGAGTTCTCAGACATAACACCTCTAACAGGCACCACCAATAGGTAACCTGGTACCTGAAGTAACTTGGACAATCAGATCTCTAAAGGAAGGCCTCATGTTTGAAAATTAGGTCAAGGAATGGCATTTTCTCCTACTAAAATCCTGGCACTTAAATACAGAACCCAGCTCCAAGAGAGGAGAGCTCCTGGAGGAAGTCAGGAGAGGGAAAAACAGGGGAATGCATCAACACCTAAAAAACCACTAGGAGTCTCAAATTATGGTGTGATTTCAGCAGAGTTTTTCTCTGTGGCCTCCTTTCCCTTGGCAGCAGCCATCCCAAACTGTGGCACATATGGCACTATGGCTTTGGGCTTGAGGCTACTTTGGATAAACCCATGGACATGTGTCGGTGTGTGCTGGAGAACCCTCGTGCCTGTGAGCAGATCCCTTGTATGGAACTGACACAGTACCCCAGAACTTTCTGTTAGAAAAGTATCATTTTCTCTTTTTTCCAATGGTGTTATCCCAAGGTAACACAGGTTCCGCTCAGGACTGTCTGTGAAAGCATCATCGTGGTCAGAAGGCTCTGAAAATCCCTCTGAAGAGATAAGGGAGAGGGTCTTGCTGGGCTGCCTGCCAGGTGAGCCAGGGAACACCAGAAACACCCCACTTCCCACCTCCCACGTGCTACTGGAGAAGGCACCTGAAACTGTGGAATCTTCTGGTAAGAAGCATCGATCAAAACAACTCCTTGGATTCATTTTCCGCTCACAAAGACCATCAGATCGGGAATTGCCGACAACAGTCGCATATTTGAGGTCAATTCCTCCACTGCCCTGCTCCTCCTGGGAGCTCTGGGAGGAGCTGCTGCTGTTGAAGTGGCTGCTTGAACAAGCAGAGTCACGTTCAGAGTCTTGGGGGTTTGGAAACGTGGAAGCAATTCCTAAAAAATCTTGTGTGTCTTCTTTTTCTGAGGCTTTGGTGACACTGATGTCTTCCAGCACTATCTCTGCATCCAGGAGAGGTTCAAATGACGTGGCTTCAGGGTGCTTGGTAAAAAGATGCTCAAAAGTTTCAGGCTGGAAGAAAAGAGATATTTTAATGCTCATCTCTTGCTTAAAAGCTTTACTGCAGTGTCAAGGTACTGATTTTATGGATCATAGAATCAGACACCTCAGTTCAATCCCAGGGCACTCTCAGGACCTTGGAGTTTTGCCACATCAAGTTCCCACATTGTTTTTCAAGAATATATAGTTGAAAATCCTCTACAATATATTCCCTCAACAGATTTAATAATTTATATGGCAGCTGAAGTAACTTTCCCTGCTAGGATTGTATTACTCAGGGTCAAATTCAGCTTGTCTGTAGTATTTTTGGAATATATCCACCTAAGCAGCAGCTTGATGTTTTGGGTGAAGAGAAACACTTTTACTTGGGAGAAATATAGGATAGGTACTACCTAATATAGGTGTGTGTAAAATATACACCAGGATGAACTGACAGCAACACCAGCAGTCTGAGAGCTACAAAGGAAAATTCACCTGAAAACCAAATATTTCCTAATGAATTCAGGACAAAACAGACTAAAACCAGGTTTTACATATACCAACAAACCATGTTTTATAACAGGGAAGCTGCCAAAACAATGAGGAACATGTCAAACCACTCAGAGGAGTGTGCAATTATAGCAAAGAGTGTACAACTCATGTATCTTGGCCTTATACTCACTCCAAACTTGCTATCGGTGTTGCCTCGGCCCTCGCATGACAGGACTGATTTCTAGTAACTTCAGTACTTGTCCCACACAACTCCATCACCAAAATTAACAGGAAGCTTTTGAACAACCAAAAAACCTTGTGTCCTCCTCATACACCTCCTCTCCTAAGGCCCCCGGTTTATCCTAAACACAGGTGTTCATATCCCTTCCCTCCTCCCAGCCCCCGGGATCTGCTCTCTGGGCACCACAGTAAACACAGATAGAGTTGCCCACAGAGATCAAACCCACCACATCCAAGGACCAGGGTGTTGTGTGAAAAGGCCACCATCTGTCAGCTCTGACACATCACTAATTAAAGCCTGTCAGACATTTATCAAATACAATGCATAATCCAGTGTCCTGGGAAATAGAATCCTCTGGAGTATCAGCCAGGACACAGCTGGATTTCCACAGGAGATGCACGTATGGTATGAGCTAGGCACAAACTGCATTAAACAACAGGTAAAGGAGCTCCATAAAACTCTGGAGAAAAGTCAGTCTCAGGTCACCAGCTCCCAGACTTTGCTGACCAGATGGAACTAGATCCAAACCCATAGGAAATCTCAAGCATGGCCGTTAGATGCTCTTTTGGAATTACCAGACCTAAATTTGGATTATTGCCTCAGTGAGGATACTTCGGATTCAGGAGAAAATTCGTTTGCTGGTGCAAACTAAGGTGCATAAACCTTACACTCATGGGATTCTACAACTGATTCACTAATTGCTCTAAAATTTAAACATTCAAAAGAGGTCTTGGGATCTGGTCCTGGCACTTTTCCAGATCTTAGCTCTCAGTATTGCTGACTCCAGAGGTTGAGTTCTTCCTTCAGAAGTTAGGCAGGGTCTAGCCTAACCTACAGGTAGAGCCCAGTCCTGCTCACAGCAGCCAGAACCCCTGGATTGGGGGAAGCAACATCACCAGGGAAATACACACCTGCTGAAAATTAACTCCTTGTGCCCACGAGCAATTCTTGGGGTTTGGAACATCCTCCCAAAGCAGCTTCTTCATTCTGAAATGTCAGGTAAATGCTGGAGTTGGTACTATTGTCATAGGGGCTGTACTGTACAGAAAAGGAATCTCTGCAATTTGATTTATCCAGAGCACTATGACCATGAAACATTCAGAGCTGGAGAGAGACTCAGCTGAAATTCAATGCAAAATATAGAGAAATAAAGAAGTGACATACCAGGTGGCATTTTGCAAATTATCAAAGGTACAGACAGTCTGTGCTGGATGACCCCAACCCACCAATGCCTGAAGGGGCTCCAGGAGAGCTGGAGAGAGACTCTGGACAAGGGCCTGGAGGGACAGGACAAGGGGGAATGGCTTCCCACTGCCAGAGGGCAGGGTTAGATGGGATACTGGGAAGGAATTGTTGGCTGTGAGGGTGGTGAGGCCCTGGCACAGGTTGCCCAGAGAAGCTGTGGCTGCCCCATTCCTGGGAGTGTCCAAGGTCAGGTTGGATGGGGCTCGGAGCAACCTGGGATAGTGGAAGGTGTCCCTGCCCATGGCAGGGGCGGAAGGAGATGAGCTTTAAGGTCCCTCCCAACCCAAACCAGTTTGGGATTCTGCATAACCAGTTCAGCAGACTGGGACCAGTGAAGTTGCACCACCTGGGACTTTGACATGACAACAGAAAACATACCTTTGGTGTGAAACCAGCAACACTCCTAGCAACAAAACTGAGGTTGAAATAACTATTGGCAGAACCACAGAGAGGCTGCCATTATTCTCATTTTCAAATCCACCTGGAAATAAAGGAGTTCAGATATTAATGCGGAAAAATAATTTGTCTGCAAACAAATAGTTTGCAATAGGGAAATAAAACACAGTAGAAACAACTGCTTAAATGGAAAAAAGCCTTGATAAATAATGTCACTGCAAATCAACAAACCTCTCCCTTGAGAACAAATAGACAAAAAGGAAAGAATTATTTTAAATAGGAATTCAGTCTCTCAATGAACTCGTCCCACAGTGTTTTCAAACTAAAGCTACTGAAGTCTGTTTGTAGTTACATTACAATTGCTTCATTACTGACATTTTTTTCCGGTAAGACAGAGACTTTTGCATTTAAAGGTCACTTTTACAAGCTCCTATTTCATAAAAGACACTGAGGAAGATCCTGTCAGTCACCTTTGCTAAACTGATCCGTTGCTCTGGCTCTGCCAACTCCTCCAGCAAACACAGGGTACAGGCTGAACTGGTACTTCTCAATCAGAATAAGGTAATCTGGAAAGAGGGAATCAGCCTTTTGAATCCAAAATATTATCCAACTTTTAGACAATTCCCTCCACAGAGGCTCTGGTCACAGATGAGAGTTCAGATCAGCCCAGAGAAGGCAATAAAGGAAATCATCCTTTATGGATTCCTACTTTAATATCACAAGATTAAAACTATTAATCCATCCTGGATAATCCAGTATTATTCTGTTGTGGAATTAACACCTTCATGGTGCTACTGTAAAACCTTCTAGGGTTAAAGCCAAAATGCAAATGAAAAGCACATACTAAATTAGTTGCTGTACTCAATATTTCAGAACTAATTTTATTGGATTGCCACCAAAGGAACACACTCCTGAGCCTCACTCTGTTAGCCTGATTATTGACACAGTCAATCCTCTAATGATCATCAAAAATTGGTCTATTGGTCCTTACCATGAAAGACATTAGAAATAAAAAGGGAGTATAATAGGGTTCCAAAAGCTCAGCAAAATGACATATTATGTGTTATATTTTCAAGTGCACACTCACCATAAATGTAATATTTACTCATATTTGGAGGAACTCGCACCCATTTTGTCTCGTCTTCTTTGTTCAGGTTCTTCCACTCAATAACAAAGGATGTTATCACATAGATTTGGGGTGAGAGAGTCCAGACCACAATGACACAGGTGCTGTTCACAGGGTAAGCACTCAGCGACTGCACAGCATCCACTGAGGGAACAGGGGGAACAGTCACCAGCAACATCCCATAAACTACACAGGACTGCTAAATTCCAGCATTTTAACACTTGTTTAATTATCTCTACTTAATAAAGCCTGATCCTCAATCCTATCAGCAGAGATGTTTCTCTCTAAGCTCAGTTTATACCAAGCAGTCCCGAACACTAAATAGATCAAGGTTCTTACAGACATCAAATATCCCGTTTCTCATGTGCAACTCCTTTTTATCTTTAACCAAAAAATTATCAGCAAATACTGAACTGTTAGGAATAAACACAGCAGAGTGCAGCCAAATCCATGAATTGCTGCTCAGGAAGTCAAGCCAAACCTCTGAGAACTCTGCACCCTGGCAGCCCATCAGGTGAGCAGCCAGAAACACAACCACATTTCATTTTGGAAACAAAAAAACATTCCCCAGCAGGAATGTTGGGTGTTCCCAAGACAAAGTAGATGAAAGATCAGTTCTACAGTAGTATTTCATTTTTCTTTGATTAATTACTTTATATTCTGTTAGGAGGGAAGTCAGCCCAGTGACAGACAACTCTTTTCCCAATCCAAAGATCATTAGGATTTTCATACAATGGAAATATTAGTTTTCAAATAGCTCTCTTGGTGCTGAATAAAAACTTTCTTATTCTAACAGAGGGAATTTTATTACAAAGAAAGAGCATCACAAGGACCTTGTGATTCCCAAAATGGCTGCTCATCGTTGTTCTTACCTGTGCTCATTTGCTGTGACAGAGTTAAATTAAAATTAACTGAAGAAACTCCAATGGAATTCATGGCTAAAACTGTGATGGTGTGAGTGTGCTCCGTCCATGGAAAAGACCAGGTGGTGCCATGATCAACATATTCCACCCAGGTGGTGTTCCCTGGTGTCTGGTGCTTTATGATGTATCGGCTCACGCTGCACAACGAGTGGTTCTTCATCAGTGGCTGTGGCAAACACAGGCATTAATTCACTCCCCTGGCTCTGATTTCCAAAGCAAATGTTATTTGGGCAGCACCAATTTTAAGAAAATATGACCCAATATATATATTCCATAGCCTAGCTCCTATCCTTTCAGCCAAGGCACTGAAGTCCACGTAAAGGCTTAATTCCTTCTGTGCCTCTCTGAGCGTTGACACTTATTCCTTCTCTTCCCAGAACAAGCAAAGACAAACTTTTAGATTCCTACAGTAATTCACTGTTTCACATATTTTTCAGGGTTTAAAACTCAGAGTAGCCAACTGCACACGGGCAAACAGGAGTGAGCAGGGACTGAGAGCCTTCCTCCTCTGCCCTGCATCAGCCTTTAAAAGCCAAGAAGGAAAAACCAGCTCCAACCGCATCCCAGTATTACAGTCAGCATTCACCAGGATTAGCCAAGCATGAGGCAGACCCCAAGTCCCATAAGCAGTGACTGCCTGAGCTTTCCTCACAGGGAAGCATGTGCTTGTCAGACTCCCTTCTTATCATTTCTTCCCATTTTTTGGATCAAAGTGAAAGACTAAAATGTGGCTGCTCTCACCTTCCACACGAGCGTAACGTTCTTCTGGCTCCTTGCTGGATCTTCGGTAACGATTCTCCAAAATTCAGGGCCTTGCAAGGGAGCTGCAAAATGACAGTTCGGAAGAACAGTGTCACTCCTCAGTCAGGAGAACACCAGCCCAGACCTCGAAGTGCCCCTGAAAGGACACAAACCTCTGATGTCCTGTACAGTGGTTTGGGCTGATGTGCTCCAGTCGCTCCAGTACCCGGATCCATCCAGCTCCCTGCAGCGCACCTGCACGATGTACTCCACACAGAGCTGCTCAACTTCTATCACAGCTGAGCTGCTTGGGGTGTTTGAGACTTCACAGAGCTGTGACAGAAGGTTAAAAAGGTGTAAAGTGAGAGCAAAAGGCTGTTTAGGCAGCTCTTGGAGTCAAAATCCCTGAAAATTAATCCGATGAGAAAGTGGGATAATCAGTAATATTCTTTTGCTAGATACTGCAACTTCTTATGCCTGTGATTTCTTCCATGCCATACATTCCACAAAACCCAGCTACACACTAAATGACAACACTGCAGTGATTCCTGCTCCAATTCAGACAAAAAAAGACAGTACCTCCCACGGAATCTCTTCCCTGTTCACTGCATACCGGATCTGGAATTTCAGATCCCTGTTTGTAAACACAGGGTTTGTCCAGCTCACGTTCAGCAGCCCCACATTCCTGGTGAGTTCTGCTCTGATATTGGAAGGGGGAAGCGGCTTCACTGGAAAATTGGAAGAGAAAAAAATGACTGTAATATCTGCACTGACATTTCTCATTAAATCTAATCATCATGGATTACTTTTTCCTCATCCTGTGGGTAGCAGGTAACATGCTGGGGCCTCTGCAATTCCAAGGAAAGGAGGGCTGTGCTGCAAACACACAATCCTTGGGCACATTTCCTTGTGTGTAATTCTAATTTAAGGCACAACAGGTTATTTTGGTGCTGGCATTTGGTATCTGCCCTGGGACAAACACTTAAAGATGTTCACATTTGTGTCCAAAAAATACCCAATGAATGCTCTGAGTCACAGAACAGATTATAAAGTGTGATTTGCACATTTTTGAGTTTTTGAAAACACTCAAACGCTGCTCCTGCCTCTTGATTTATACAAATTTAAGTGCTGTGTGTGTCACAAAAGAAACTTTGCATAAGCATGAAAGAGCATGAACAGTCCCCGTGATTTTAAATTAATACATAACTGTGTAAATAATATAGTGATCCACTCATAAAAATAGAAACTAATTGAAGACATATGAGGCATGAAAAGTTAGATAACCAAAAATTACCTAATTAAAAAATGAGCTGCCTTTTTCAATATAACACCTGTATTTCGTGTAGGGAAAAAAAACATGCAAAACTGGATGTTTAATTTTACAGGTATTAGGTGCAGTTACAATCTGCTCCTGTGCCAAGCAAAATGTATGGAAATAACATGTAATCCAGGACAATATCAAAGTTTTTATGTTCTTTAAGTTATTTTAAACGCTGTGGAAAACTTTAACTACACCATCTAAGGACTGAAATCTGAAGTCACAAGTGAAGAGAGATGTGCATGAACCTCAACCTACCCACATCTGCTGGAATGACACAGGTTGGGGAGGATTCAAGTGTTCCTAGGAAGTGCTTGAACTCTATCCAAAGGGTATATCCAGATAAAAGGAAAATAGGCTGAAATGTGCACTCGTAGGAATGATTCTTCTGCAAATGGCATTCTTTCACTTCTGATTCTGGAGATGGGCTTGGAAAGTCAGAACAATAAATTTGGCTCCTTAAAAGAGAAAAAAAACCCACATTCAGTTGATACATTGCAATTCTAAGCTGCTTGTGGCAACAGCAAAATAGAAATCTGGAGGTAATTAAAACAAATAGTGTCACTGGAACCATCCTGGGGGGGTTGATGATTATTTGGGCAGATCTTGAACTTGAATCTGCATTAAATGGCTAAATAGCACTGCAGTATCACTCCTCAAAGCTTTGGCTCTTCGCCTGGAAAAAGCAGGACATGAAGGCTCTCCCCAGTGCAAAATGTTTTGATAGGAGACAAATGACAAGAAGAAACAGGTACAGCAAGAGCAGCTCCACAAACTCATCAATCATGTGATTTGAGGTGTTAGCAATAAACACAGCAAGGCAGATCTCCTGCCAAGAATTCACTCCAGTCAGGAATGACTTCCCAAATACCAACTGGAAATCAGGGGAAAGCTGCCACACAGACCAATCAGACATGTACAGTGAAGTCTCCAGGAGACGGAAATCCCATCAAATATCAGTTCTGGAGGCTGCTTTTAAAATAGGGTTATCACATCTGGCAACAGGAGAGAGGAGACTGGCTTCTGGATAAAATGGCCCTGGATAACTTTTTGGAAATGGAAAGTTTTCAAATTTCCCCTAAGCTTGTGCACAGCTCAGGCTTGTGGTGAGAGGGGCCAGAGAGGGTATTAGTTGAACCACAAGAGTTACACTTGGTTGAATCTCTCCTCTTCCTGTCCTGTTTAATACTGATTAAAGCAGTGCCTTGTGCTTTGGAGGTTTAGCTTGGCATTCCCTGCTCTCCCAGAATGATCCTTTCAGAGCTGTTTCTGTTGGCAGCACTGACTGTAGAGGAAGATGTAGTAACAACCCAAGCAAAACAAAACCCCAGCAGCCAAATCATCACACACATCACTGCAGGGCTGCATTTCAGCTGCAAAATCTAACAGCAGCAGTAGCTCAGAAGATCTTATTTTATTTTCCTCTCTTTCAGATCTTACTATGAGCAAACAACAAAAAAGGAAAAAGACAAAAAGAAGGATCACAGTAAGCACCAGCATTGGGGAAGGATTTGCAGGCAGTGTTAAACCCACTCTTTGATCTAGCAGGAACACTAACAAATGTACAGATTATCACCTCCTACTAGAAAATAACATTTTTAGCTAAACCTGAACAGTGAAAAGGTGGGAATAAAAAACATGACAAGAGCAGCATGGGTTTTATTCCAAGCTCCCTGCCCAGTAGTACACTCTTTAAATTCACAGTTGTGAAGACAGTTTAAACAAAATCCACCTTAGCAGTCAGCCAGTCACTAATCCTACCTGAAAAGCCTTCATTTGAAATTTCAAGCATTCCAGTTATTTCTTTAGTCCAGAAAACCCTGAGAAATATTCACCTGGGTACAGGATACTTCAAAACTTCAGTCTACCTCCAACAGAGAAGACAGTCTGTCTTTCCAAAGGATTAGGCCCTCAGTAGTTTGCCAAAATTTCTGCATATCCAGTCCAACACAGCAGTAAGATTGGAGATTTTTTCCCTCAGGAAGGGTTGTCTGTCTGTCTGTCTTGTTTACATAAAGACTAAAGTGGTTCTAGGAAACTCTCAAGCTCAATATATCACTAACTCCAAGGGATTCTTTAGTTTCATGGTAAAACAACACCACCAGGAGCATTATTTCTGCAGATGAATGAAGACAAGAGTGATGGTTCCACTGATTCCATAATCAGGTTTGTATTTTGCAAACAATTATGTATTTACTCCACACCATGACCCAGTTCTCCTGCTCTGTCTAAAAGACAGACAAAATTAAACCATCTGAAAACAAAACATCAGGAAAACTGAGAACTCTCCACCCCTGGGAGTGTTCAAGGCCAGGCTGGATGGGGCTTGGAGCAACCTGGTCTAGTGGAAGGTGTTCCTGCCTGTGGCAGGGGCTTGGAATGAGACGAATTTTGAGATCCCTTCCAACCCAAACCATTCTGGGATTGTAGGATTCTATGAATTGCTGCAGTCAAAGATGCAATATCCCCTTCAGGAACTAAGATTTGATTCTCTAAGCAAGATATTTTCCATCTGGAATGAATTTATTTAATCCTATATTTTTATCTGTCTGCAATAAAAAAAAGATAATAGAATTATAGAAAAATCAAAGACTGAATGAAGACCTCAAGAGGTCCCATATCCTACACCCAACTCAGAGCAGGGTTAAATTCAATGACAGATGGAGTTGCCCAGGGTCCCATCCAGTCAGGATCCAAGAGTCTCCAGGGACAGAGATTCTCCAGCCCCCCAGGCCATTGCTCCAGTGCTCACACACTCTGTGAATGGGTTTTTTCCTTATTTCTTTACAATTGTTAATATGAGCAACCAGAATATTTTTTATAACTGATCCAAGCAGACTACTTGAAGAGGGCTGGCTCCCAAAGTGCAGCTACAGTTTTAAAATGCTGAAAAACGTAAATAGTATGTATGTTCCATACTCAGGTATCTATGGTTCCCTCCTGCACACAAAGGTATACCTTTGGAGTTCCAGTTGGGAAGAAATCCAGCTTACAGAAACTGGAATTTTCTATTCCATGTATTCAGAATTCTTTGCTGGCATAATATGGCATAATGCTTTCCTATCATAAAGAGAGAATTAAAAGCTCTACATACCTGTAGTATCTTAACTGCAAGGAACTCCCAGGGAGGAACATGTCTGGGTTTGCAGACCAACTGCAAGTCATTTTAGTCAAGTATCCATCTGTTTCACAAGTGATATTAATATTCATATCTAATTAAAACACATTGAAAGCTTATTAATAAAGATATAATGTTTTATACACAAAACAATGCTCAACAAAAGCTATTGGAGTTCAAATGGAAATATTCTGACCTTACTATTAAAATGCACCAAAAGGAGAATTTAAAATCCAGCTGGAATCTTACCTACTACATATAATTCAGCGTATCTAGGATGACATTCCCTACTTTGGTGACAACAGTACAATGTGTCATAGAAGAAACTTCCTCTAGGTTTGGTTGCTTTCAAGTTGAAAAGAGTAACTTTGCTTACGCGATCGCTCACAAGGGTATAAAGACTGGCTGGGATTTCTTCTGCTAAATTCAGCCACCAAACAACCTCCTGGGGCTCTACAATCTTGCTTTTGTTTTTATAGATGCAGTGAAATGAAACATTAGAACCAGCACTGGTCAGGATCTGAGGAGGGAAGTACAGGACTTCAGCTGCACAAAAGGGAAGAAAGAGGGAAAAAAGCTGTTGAGATCAGAAACTGAACAAAAAGAAACCATAAAAGCATAGAAAATAGCAATTACAATTATTATTGTCATCACCATTATTATCATTATTATTATCATCATCCAGTTGTACTTCTAACTTCTTAATCACTGTTAACAACTACAATGCAGAAGAGTAGAAATTACCCTTGGACTGTCTCTCTCCATAACTGATGTTTGTAAATTCTGATAAAAATAAACTTTAATATCCCCAGGCAAACATGAATGAAATGAGCAGAAAATCACTGGAGGGTACAGTGGAAGCAACACACAGCAGCACAAAGGAAACATAAGAAAATTAATCAATCTTTCCAGGAGTTGCTGTTCCTGCTCCTACTGAAGTCAGCAGATTAAAGTCTCAAAAACTTGTTTTACAATCTCAGCAGTCTAATTAACACCAAATGGTGGCAGTGGTACAAAAATTCACCCAGGCATAAAGACACTGAATTTCCCAAGGATGTAAAGATGCATAAGCTGAACCTCCATCACTCAGGGACTCAGGGAAGGTACAGGTGTTGAACACCTGCTGGAATGGAGCAATTTGCCGAAGATCATCCCAAAGCCAGCAGGAAAATCCTTAAAAGGTAAGGTTTACTTTCCACAGCTGAGGAACCACTTCAGAGATTTGTAGAATTTGCCCAAAATACAGGCCTGCTCAGAGAGCAGAGCACATTTAGGATATTGTCACTGTCAAGGATTTTCATGTTAAATATAAATCAGAACATGAGGCTGGCCAGCTGTACAAAAACAGAACTCCCGGCATGAAGAAATTAACCCCTCTCTGCTGCCATCAGGTTGTCACACTGGGATTATTCTGCTGATGAGATGTATTTTTAATACAATTACATATCCCATAAATGAGATCAATAAAAAATAATCTAACAGTAACTACTACACCTCTTTTAAATCTGTATTTCTCAATACACTCATAAACCTTCTTTAAAATTATAGATCTATATAGATGCAAATCCAAAACATTCAGGGCCAGTAAGCAGTTAGGCCTCTAGATCTATAGTCAGGCATCCTGTGTATCATGTTTATTTGCCATAAGGGTCTGTGTATTTTCAGTTTTCCTGGGAAAAAGCTCCATTTCCAAAGTCTAGTTCTTTCCTTAGTACTTGGTTTAAGCACACACATGACAGGTTTAGCCACAGTAAGAGGCGTCCATGTAAGGGCTCAGGTAAAGCATTAGTTCTGGCATGGAATGGTTCAGAGGATTCCTGCAACAGCACAGACCAAAACATCTCCAGTTAATCCTAAGCAAAGTGTGGAAAAATCTAACAAAAAAAATCAGGAAGTCAATTTGTGCACAGCATTACACACCTAAATGGGTTATTAAATGTACATAGAACTGTGTTCTGGGTGTTCAGTTCAGCTACAAAGTGAGAGAAAGCATCAGAAGAAAAATCTTGTACTAAGTAGAGGTTCAGCACTGCCAACTGCCTTTTGAAATGGAAAAACTCTTGGAAAAAGCTTTTCCTGGGTCTGATCAGGTGCTGCATGAGCAAGGCACAGACATGGAGGTGTCACGAGCTGCCGCTGCAGTCTGCACATGTTATCCAGAACTCCTAATGCAAGTCTGGCACAGAGAAAAGAGCTGAGCCTCAGGCAAAGCCAGGCACAAAGAGGAGCAGGAGGGGAAAGCTTCCACAGGATTTTTCAGCCCATAACACCCTCAAATACTCATTCCACAAAATAAACAAACTGGGACATCTGTTCTATTCCAAAAGACTACTCACTGCATGTGACCTACCTCCCAGACTGAGATCATATGGTGTGCTCCAGTCACTCCAGAACCCCAGACCCTGGTGATTCCTGCACCTCACTTGAACCAAGTAAGAGGAATCAAGCAGGGTATTATCAATGGCCAGCGAGGCTTCCAGAGGAACTTCAACCATCTGTTGGATTATCACAAGCCATTATTGTTGTATAATGAAACAGGAAAAGAGAAAGACACAGAGGGAACCAGAATAATTAGTCTAGAGAGTAGTTTTTAGATAGCAACTTGGATAAAAAAGCTTTCTTCTTTAAATTTACTGTGAATTTGATTATGGTAGAAGTTGCATAACCCTGTGGAAAACAAATTATTTCATTATGGATTGCTAATTAACTGCTGCTTCTTATTCCAGAGCCAGTTGTGTGGTAGAAAAAGCAATGCACTAATAAAATCTGCAAATATTAAACATACACACGTGTATCATAGAATTTGGGGGTTGCACATAATCTAGGATTTCAGCAAACAGAAAGATGAAAGTTTGGTTTAAGACCCAACAGGAAATGGGCCTTTCATCCCTGTGTAATGACTCTTTACAGAGGTAAAGTCCAGCTTTCCCAGCTCAGGGAAAGGCAGTGTGCCATGCCCAGCTCCACCACACCTGCCATGTTCCTCAACCCATCAGAGCCCAAAGACAAGGAGGGTTGTGAGCAATCCTGGGATCTGGGAAAGCCGCCTGATCTGCACTGCTTCATGGGAAAACCCTGGGAAATCCAAGAGCATGGATTTCAGCCTCACCTGAAAAGCGCTGTGCCCTGGCTTTGCAGAGATCCTCACTTGGTACTGCAGAGGATATGGTGGCAGTGTAGGCTCAGACCAGCACACCTTCACCTGACCTCCCTCTGTCATTTCCAGATGCAGGTTCAAAGGAGGTTCAGGCTTTACTGCAGATAAATTCATTGATAAGTTCAGCTCCAACCTGTGACTGCTGGGTTTGACTGAGCCAGAACTCTGTCTCACACCTTCTCCTTAAACTCAGCACCTGCTGTGTGCCACTGATGTGTAGTATCATTGGAAAAGTGTGCCCTGGCACTGTTATTTAGTTAGTCATCAAAAAATGCTGTTTCACCTACTGTTTGCCTTAAATCTACATGAATTCCTTGCCTTGGGCCATGAGTCTTTCCAGCAACCAAGCACTGACTTACCTGCCTGAAAAGAGGGGATGGGTAAGAGAGGGATGGGAGAGCTGAGCAAACCAATTTGCTTCTTAGAAGACAGGAGATAATGTCCTCATACAAAGACTTTCTAAATATTCTCATCCTTCCACAGTGATTATGGCTCTGAAAGAAGGTCTCCAGGAGAGCTACCTTAGGGCAAAGTAAAAATGAAGGGTTTGGAAATTTCCCACAAGGACGGAGAGAACTCTCTGGAGAGGGGAATGGAGGGGCAATTGTGAATGATCAGCAGGATTACAGTCACACTTCCTCAGGCAAAGGCAAGGACCCCAGATCTTACTTCTATCTCTTTCTCACTGCTCTACATATCACTAGTCTTTTGGTTGGCCTTGTCCTCATTCACAGGGTTTGTCTGTTACAAAACAGTACAGAGTGAGCAGCATGTGCAAAACTGAAGAGAAACTCCCAAAACATTCCCATTGGAAAGTGGGGATATGTTCCCTTCCAGTTCCATCTGCACTGGGTCTCCAGCTCTCCAAAGTGTCTCATATAAATGGTATTACTGGAATCTCACTCAGTTATACCAAAAACCTGCTGTTATTTTCAGTATAAATTCACTCCACTAAGTCAGATGTTATTTAATTATTACTTATAAACCATCTCAAAGCAATTAAATTCATGAGGCCCAGGAGGGAGTGATTTGGGAGGAGGCAGAGCTTTGAAAACCAAAGTCGGAGGCTTTTACATCACACTCTCATGAATCAGATCACACTTTCTGAACACAGATAATGATGTCTGTTCTGCTGATGCCACCTGCTCTACTATAAGCAAATAAAATCCACATTACACAAGCATTCATAGTTCTACATTCCAAATAATTTTAATTGAGCTAAATCTTGGCAGAACGTATACTAATATTATGCATTTTTAAAACATACTTCACTAAGCAGAACTAACTAATTATGTCATTTTAAATACTGGCAGACTCGAGTTCGAATTTTTAATTTTTTTCCTGTAGCATAATTTAGAAGCAGCAGGATGAAAAATGCAACCTCTCCTCTTCAAAACTAGCTTACCCAGAGACTTTGTACTGATTCTGTCTGCAAAGCACATCAGTTAAGAAGAAGTTTATAAAACTCCTAAGTTTTTAAATTAATAAGAAGTTTATAAAACTGCAATTTCCCATCCCCCTGGCCCCTCTCAGCTGACAGACTTCTTGCCTTTATAGAATTCACCCAAACCTGCAATAACAGGGCATATTGGACAGCAACACATATCAAATTCATAATGTCAGTATAGTTTAACTTGATCAAACACAGAGGAACGTTTTCCAGCTTGGAGAATCTGGTGTTGAATGTGTAAGGAAGGAGAGCAGCAGGACAGCAGAGCTGGTTGGGAAAAGAGGTGGGTTTATTTGTTAAGTAACTTTTGGAGCAGCTCTTTTCTCCCCTCAGTTTTTAAGTCCTCAGCTACAGGGACAGAAAAGCTCCATCACAGCCCCACAGTGAGACACACAGAGAGACCCTGATTAGAAAGGAAAGAATTAGAAATAACAAGTACATTGACTGCCTGGCCTCTGCTCACTTTGGTTTGTACTGGAGCCCAGACAGGCATTAGGAGCTGAGAAATCCCAGGGAGCCTTTTCCTGTCCTGTCTGTGCCCTCCTTTTTCAGGAGAGACATCCTGCTTCTGTTGCCCATTAAAAAAAATTGAAATATGGGTCATACTCACCTATGTCAATGGGCTTGATTGACATCAAAGGTGACCACAGAGGTGTCACACCAACCAGCATCTTCAGCCACATGATGTAGGTGTGGTTGAGCCTCAGAAAGGGCACAAGACACTCACATGTGTCACCCTCAGTGCAGTTGCACTGAACAACCCTCACAGTTCCCTGGAGAGAGCTTGTGGACACATCTCCCAGGGACAGGTCTGAGCTACAAAGGGAAAAACAAACCATGAACCAAAACAAATCACAAAACAAAGCAATATTTTTTCTCTATCTCAGGGCGTTTGTCCATCTGAATGAGGTTTATTTATAAAAAATAATATTAATTGATAAAAAAAGTAAAAAAGTAAAAATTGTAACTAATGGCTTTAACTTTGCTGCTTCTCCCTTTTGAAATGGTTTCTAAGTAAAGTAGTTAACACGATTTCATTAAAAGTGTTCCTAAGGCTTGGTTTTAAAACAAATGTGTTACAACCCTAGATGATACCTGTAGTTTAGTCAGACTAGCTCCTGATTCCTGAAGGTCTTATTCCTAGATCCTTCTTAAGCACATTAGTTTACCTTCCAGTGGACTAATGGCAGCTCCTTGCACCCACCCCCTCGAGATTATGTTCTAATTCCTCTTCATGAGGCACTGAAATAATATCAAAACAATTTCTTATTCCTTCCAGCTTTTGCTACAATTAAACATTAGAAGTGATATTATAAACATGGAATGGTTTGGGTGGGAAGGGACCTCAAAGACCATCCAATTCCACCCCCTGCCATGAGCAGGGACACCTTCCACTATCCCAGGTTGCTCCAACCTGGCCTTGGACACTTCCAGGGATGGGGCAGCCACAGCTTCTCTGGGCAACCTGTGCCAGGGCCTCCCCACCCTCACAGCCAAGAATTCCTTCCCAATATCCCACCTAAACCTACTCTCCTTGGATCCAGCTGTTCCCAAAGTATTCTTTATTGTCACTTCTAATTCACAGATATTCTTCAGGCTCTTCCAAACACAGCTCCATGTTTATGGAGTCCTGCAGGTATTCAGTGGCACAGGCCTCCCTAAGGTAGGGAATTTAAGAGTGTGAATACTTTGTGGCCAAACTTCTCACAGCAGCAAAGCCAATACAAATCCTGAGACTTAAACCATCTTGGATTCTTTCCTGCTTTTGACTTTTCATCCTTAAAAAAGAAAAAAAGCTTCTGTTTTGAATTGTTCCAAAGTAATTTTTGGAATAATTTCTGTACAGTAAGGGTTTTGTTTTACTAATACACAGAAAGAAATTGAAGTTCAGAGAAAAGAACCTTTCCGTACATTTTTTAAATAGTTTTATAGCTGGCATGACTCATTGGAACACTTGAATTCAGGGAGGGCAGAGAACTAAAAGAAAGGACAAGATTTTCTGTGCTTTTTTTTTGTTTTAGTCAGTTTGCTATCTAGTACTTTGAGTGTAGAGCACAGGGGACTGGGCATGATTCACTGCTTCTGTTACCATCCTCTGCCCTACTTAAAAAGGAAAAGGTCAAAACCAGAAGAATTATGGATTAAGGGAAGAGCACATGCAAAGCACGGACTGGGACTGCAGGAACCCCACTGGGGTCACTCCTGGCTCATCTTAAGTCAGGGCCTCATCCCCTCATCCTGCACTGATCAACACACACATGGTGCATCCCCCTTGGGTTTAGGATATTCTGAAGCTGGAAGCAAGGAGTTTTAGCACCACTCTGCAGAGCACTGTGCTCTGCAACAAGTTATGCAAGTTCCTACAAAGATGTAGTTTATGTTTATTAACACTCCAGCCAGCCAATACTGACATTCCTAAAATAATTTTCACCAGGGCTCACAGACTTGAGACAAGAATTATGCTGATGGTATCTGGCAGACATAGAGCTTTTAAATTACTTGGAATTATTTTGTTTTTATAGTTGTGGCTCCGTTTTTTTCTCCTGAATTTTCTTTCAAAGACTTTGCAGAATTTTCTTTTCAGTTTCCCTGCTTTCTACTGTTTCTCACTGATTTTATTAGTCTCAAAAAAGCCACAATCAATCCATAAGAATGTAGTCTTCATCAAACCATGTCTTTGATCTGATCTCTCTGGAAACTGCTTACCACCAGCCCACTCCCTAATCTTTCCTAATCATTATTTCAATTTTTAATCATCAAAATGAACCTATTTGCACCCAAAAAAAGGTGTACAGGAGGAAAAATGGCAAAGAGTTTTTCTCCTTGTTGTGCCAGTGTCAGTGCTGCTGACTCACCAACTCTCACAAGTTCAGGAGAGGTCAGTGCCCTCACACAGTAGAATGAGAGGAGAAATTTGGGGCTGACTTCAAACAAGTCAAAGTGTGGCTTTCAGCTGAAACAAGGGACTACAGTATAAGAAGAAGGAAAAAAAATTAAATACTGCATGCCCTGAAGCACAGAAATAATTAATACTGCAGCAAGGGCACATGCCCAAGGCTTGCTTTTCTCCTCCACTCCAAACCCTGTCACAGATTTAGTTATCACCTTAACACCTCCTAAATATTTCATATTTTGGTGCACTATTCAACCCTACTTCAGAAAGTGATGATACTTATGCTACATTAGTCTGTGGCCCTGTGGCAAACTTTGAGACTTTAAATGTCTTGATTGAATTTCAATCACACTCTTCCAATTGGAAAAACAAACTGAAGATAAAATTCAAAATTATTTTAGGAAGAAATACATGAATTTCTACAGTCCCTCTAATTTCAGGAAAGGTACATCCCATGCAGGTAGCTATGAAATAAAGGTACTATTGTAATTCTGCTCTCAGTATTTCTACATACTGTGCTTGTGCAAGCACCACCTTTGTTAGGAATCAGTGGAGTTGTCCAGGGTTCAAGGATTTTCCATAAAAATATTCCTGTGTATTTGATACAGAACAGCTCTAGAAAAATCCTTCTTTGAACAAGCTGCTCTGTTAAACTGCAGAACATCTGATGGCTGCTGAGCTCATGGGAGGATAAATCTCTAATGAAAGGTTGATATTCTCTGGCTGAAGAAGGCTCTGTGTATGACCAATGCACTCAGCTAAAACACCAGTCTTGAGGCCAACTGGATGGCTTATCCTTAAAAATCCGGGAGTCTAGTCCCAGAACTAAAGGAGACCCCCATAGGTACTTCAAATAAGTCAGAAACATGAATGCACTCTATACACCACCATCTGTTGAAAGGCCAAGTGATAATCAGTGCTCCAAATGAAGCTGGGAACATTCATCTGTGTCACTCCAAAGGGATCCCTAAGGCTAAGGCATTTCAGCTCTTGGAATTAACCACTGGGGTTTACAACATTCCTAGAAAGATCAGTCACTTTTCGTAGACAATTAATCTAAATTATCTAATTTGGAATAATCTTTCCTCTCCTGAATCCAAACCAAGGGGAAGGTAAAGCGCCATCATCACCTTTGCTTGAGCCTCTCCCAGAACATGGCACTGGTTTGGGCAGAACAAAACATTTCTATTCCAATGATACCATTTACAAGCAGGAAAACTGTGGATGTGTAAA
This sequence comes from Pachyramphus minor, assembly GCA_013397135.1. Lineage (NCBI taxonomy): Eukaryota > Metazoa > Chordata > Aves > Passeriformes > Tyrannidae > Pachyramphus > Pachyramphus minor. The sequence continues at coordinate 202,200 of VYXB01004701.1, forward strand.
ATAAGAGGATATTTCTTTAATGCTGAAAAAAGATAAAAGCTGGGAAGGACACAAGCTTTTTTGTTGTGGATTCTTCTAGGTCATTATTTTTGTGCATTGCCTGTCCTGTATGTGAGAATTCTGGCTTGGTCTCCTGACTCCCAGGGAGAAACACATGCCAGGAATGCATATTTTTAAAACTGGGCATGTTTTCAAGGTATTTTGGCTCATGTGAATAAAATGTTAAGGTATCAGCAAGCCAACAGGGAAAGCTGTCACCTTACCAAAGCCTGAAATGCTTTACTAGCTGCTCCCCCAGCACACAGGGACCCTAAAGGAAAAGTATAAATACAGAATCTGGGGAGTGAAACAAGCTTCCAATGTCAGGGACTGCTCTCTATCTCACCTTTGCAGCAAAGAGGAATCAAACAGAAATGCCAGGAGGACTCTGGTGAGTCCTTAGGGCCTGCTCTCCTCATCTGCATGGCACTCACTGAATTCCCTTCATAACACAAAGAACATCTTCATCCCAGTTGGGACTCCAATCTGTTGTTCCATGGATATTTGGCATACCAAAAAAATTCAATACAGGGATTACTGCCCTGTATCACTGCCCAGGGATCACTGGCAAAGATTATCCTATTGCAGTTGGGACTGGATGGAACAGAGGCAAAGTCAGATTTACTCCCATAAACACCCGTGTAATGGTATTTCAGAAATCAAAGTAATGAAGAACCCACTTAATCAAAATCTGATTTCAGCTTTAGAGTATTCTGTCAGCTAACCAACCATATAATTCCCAGTTAATACATTTGCTTTCTACCCTGACTACAGGGATGATTTGTGGATTGACACCGTTTTGTTAAGTAAAAGACATCACCTGTAAATTCAACTAAATCAACTATTCAAGTTTATCCTGCTTCCTAAAGAAAATTTCTGTGTTTATTCCTTCCAACCCATCAGTAATTCAGAAAAAACAGTGTGGTTTCATGGAATCACACAGATGTTTTTAGAACCAAATCAGGCAGGTCACGTACCTGCCCAACTCACAGCCAGGATGATTCCACCTATCATCATTCCAGGGAATATTTACCACAGTGACAGCTGCACAGGTGAGTGTCTCTCAGAGGCTTTGTTGGGATTAGAGTAGCATTTGGCACTGTATTACATGTTACACACCATAATTACTTCACGAGGGACAATATTATGGTCAAAAGCAAATAAAAGGCAGAACCAAGAGGGCAGCCTTCAAAGTAAGCAATTGCAGCAGCAAAGAAACTTTAACAAGTCAACACTGATTTCACTAAAGGATTTTAAGAAAATTAAGGAGGAAGACCCTTCATTCCATCCATTTCTCATTTAAAGAAACCCAAATTTTCCGTATTGTCCAAGATTACTTTTAGACAAGACAAAGATACATAACATCATCTGCTTGCTAAACTCAGGCTACCACTGTGCTGCAACCTGGAGTGCTGATATTTTAGAAAATGCTTTCAGATTTCCAATGTCAATAGTGCTCAATTTAACAGAGCCTGTACTCACCCAGCATATAAAAGATTAACCTTCAAGTCCTCTCTCAAGTACAACCTCAAAACCCGCAGGTTACAAACCAACAGGTCCTGCTTGCTTTTAATCCAACATTCCATGTTCCAGTTTGAATCTAAAAAAAAGAAAGGGATTACCCACTCCTGACCTATATTAATACAAAATAAAATCACAACTGAAGAGCCAGGATAAAATTCATTCACAAAGAGAGGACAAGTAACAGATATTCATGAAGGTGAGGCTGCACCACAAATGTGCAAATGTTTATGAATAATCTGCATTGAATTAGATGCCCTTAAACACTTGCAAGGCTCCCAGTCTGTGGTACTGCTGCACTGGCATTATTAAGGAAGGAAAGTTTTTTACCTGGCTTTATGGACAAGGCTGCAGGGGGGAGAAAAATGAAGCTGCTGCTGCTGGTTGCTGTGTTGCTGCTGTGAAGGGGTACAGCTCTCTGTGGCTGTGCTGTGGGTTTGTGCACAACTGCTACACTTGTGGCAGACTTTAACAGAGAGTCTTTTGTTCCATGGGGAAGTTCATGGAAAATGAAATTCTACTCTACTGAGCTCAATGAGATTCCTGCAGGCCAGTATGTTCCTCAGAGACTGGGGCTTACAGGAGGAGAAAAACAGCCTTGGAAAAAATAATTCTAATCCATGAACAGATATTTACTAAAGCATCACAATTCATGTAGAAATTATGCCATTTGCTCTCCATCTCTTCTACCTCCTAAAGGAGTTGAAAGCCCATATCCACAAAAAATATATAAAATATTTATCATAGTGTGTAAACTCCTTTGAAGTTCTGGGCTTACATCCTCATATGCAGTGCTACATATTTTATTCAGAACTTCCCTAGAAAGGCAGCTAACTTTTTTTCCCCCCTCTGAAACTGTGCTCTACAATTTCCTTCATCTTCCACTACAGATCTCTGTGAGGAAGGACTTTACCACACTGTGTTGTGTGCCCAGGATAAAACTGAATTCCCACTAATACAACCCACCCCTCTCCTCCCAAACAACAAAAAAACCCAACCTTTTTTTTAAGAAGTAACTTCTTCTGCCCTTGAATGCTAAACCCACCTATTTCCTGAGAAGCAGAGATATTTATTTCTGAAGGAATAAACTTCCTTGCCTGCAGGCTTGCTCTGTACAAAGAACAGTCAAAGATGTTGTCACTCCAAAGGCAACACAGAAAACTTTCTTCATTCATTAGAGGCTTGATTTCAGATGTCCCACGATGGTCTCTGCTCAAGCCAGACCAACTCTCAACTCCGGCAGAGAAAGGGCTCAAAAATGTCTCATTCAGCAGCACACAGGGTAATGTAAAGTTCCTGGGAGGAACTGGATGGACCATACAATGGGCAACTGCCATTTGAAGAAAGTCTGCAAATATAAAAGCGAAGGTATTGGAAATAAATGAAAAAGTTGATCTTGTCAGTGAAAAGGGAGCAGTTGATGTTATACAGAAACACACAACATAAAAATCAAGCTGTGTCCAGGGGTTGTTCGATGCGTTGCTGACACAATTACTAAAAACATCCCCTCTGAACTGGTGCCACAGCTGACAAATGTCAGCCTTTCCTCCCAGACTCACTACACCTAACCTTTGGATTTCTCAGCCTCTTGAAATAAGGCCAAAATTGTAAGGGAAGAACCTCTTTGGGTTAAAATGGCTTATATTAATGGAAAACACAGTGAATTCTAAACCCGAGTTCACACACTTTACAGGTATGAGTCCATCCCCCCTGCAGCGCTGGAACACATTCACTCCAGCTCTTATAACAGCTCCATTTCTGTAGGAAAAAAAATAATCCTGTTGTAAATATAAGACATAATCACACTGTAACTGTTAAATACCAAGGGATAGTGTTACAAGAATGTATGACTGGGTGCATTATCTGGGAAATGAGATGCAGAAAAAGAATAATTTTTTCCATCAGACCCTTCAAAATGAAATTGCTCTGACCACATTTGCAGCTCTTGTTGGTAAGTCAGAACTTGAATTCCACTCCCAAGGATTTTGAGAATGAAGAGAGTGTGGGTTTTAGAAACAGCTTACTGTAAAACACTGTGATTTCAAAGATTAAACCCAAGTTACAGAAAGGCATGTGGGTCATTTGTGCACTTTGCACTTAGCTGTTTGCTCATTAAGGGCATAAATATTTTAAGCAGTTCATTAGATAGAAATTAATTGATGCTCTATGTCTTGCAATGGCCAAAATAAGAAAAAAACAGAATTTCTCTAGCACTGTTTGATTAATAATATACAGAAACGTGACCTAAATAATATAAAAGTACAAAAGTTTTTCAGAACAGCAGATGCAGTGTGTTATTATGCAGAGTGTTGAAGTGTTTGGTTTTCTCTCTCCACAGATTTTCTGCTGCCACACTACTTGAAGGTCCTGCTCTTTCCTCCTGTCCCAGTTAACAGAGTCTGTGCCTGTGTAAATACCAGCTCCAAACCCCTCCTGGCTGGTGGGGAGGATGCAGTTGAGCAAACAGACTCTTAGTCCCTAATACATGATTAAAAAAGGATAAACAAGTGACATGAAACAGGACAGACAAGCAATGCACCACCCAATTCACAGCCCATCAGCTCCTCTTCTAAGGAACAACTTCCTCCTCACACCCCAAGGGATTAATTAAATCTTATCAAGTCAAAATGCGTGCAGCTCCTTCCCAGTTCTTTAGAAATGTAAAAAATAAAGTTAAAATGACCCAGAGGAAACCCAGAACAGCAGCATATCTGGGGTAAAAGGGCTAAAGATTCCCGCCATGGTTATGTGCTTATGGTCAGCCCACAAATATACTGATTTTCAGTCATTACAGGCCATCAGAGAGTGACAAACTGCTTGGAAGCCTCATGAAAACTCCCTGAGGCATCCAAGTTTGCCAATTAAAGGTACACAACATGTTTAGATCATTTAAGGTATTCAAAAGAATGTCAACAATGCAACATTTGATACTGAGTGGATAAAGCACATATATAGCAAGATAAAAAAGATGCATATGTATACAAAAATATGTATATAGAAAAGATACAGAAATCTAATGATTTATTAATCTTTTATAAGGATGTAAGATGACACAAATTTTGAGATTAACTTCACTGGATTAGAGTCTGCTAAGCATCATCATCAAAAGTCTTTAAATAGTTCTTATTTTAATAAAAAAATGAAAGGCAAATACCAGCTGTCCCTGAACAGCATCTGCCAATATTGTTACAGAAATTTCCCAATTAGGAAACCAGTTTATTAACTGGTTTCCAATCCAATATTTGCAGTTAGTTGAGCACCCTTTAACAGCCCCATGTCCATGGAAGCAGGAATGTCAGCCTCCTAAAAAGGCAGAGCTCAGACTCAGACTGACATCTTGGTTACACTGAGAAACTTTGCAGTTCTGGTGGAAAAGTGATTTTTTCTTATGCTTTTGGACCTATTGGGGTAACAAAAAACCCCACCCACAAATTTCTACCTTATCAAATTCTAACTGGGGCATTTATTTGAATGTGTCTTGACTTACCACATTTCTGTTTCCTGAGCTTACAAGTCAGTTCACCCTTTTTTTGGGGTAAGAAACACAGGCACAACCCTGAGAGGGTCAACATTTCAATTCCACACAATGACAACATCAGGTTCTTTGTATACTCTAGATGCATGCTGTGATAAGATACTAATCTAGTAGCATGACTTGACACACCACTGTGAAACAGAAATGTGATTACTCTTTATTCTACACAACTTCCAACAGACTGATTTTTTTAGTAACTTACCCAACTGCACAAGCACGATCAGAATGATTTGCCAACACATCTTGTTTTGTAGAGCTAATCTGAAAAACATAGAGAAAATTAACTGAGAGCTGACAATTATTAGTCTATTATTTCATTAGGGTTTCATTTTGGTGCACTTCAGTTAATTTGATACTCACACCTTTGTAAACAGAATCCCAGAATCCCAGATGGGTTTGGGTTGGAAGGGACCTTGAAGATCATCTCGTTCCACCCCCTGCCATGGGAATGGACACCTTCCACTGGACCAGGGAAAGGAAGAATAGGCCAGAAAGGAAAAACAAAATCAAAATGTCATTTGAGGAAAAAAGCTTTGCTTAGAATACCAATTAAATACCAATACAGCTCTTTCATCATTAGGGCCCTCAATCCTCCAGGCTTTTGCTGATCATTGTTCACCTTCTGGGTTTGGTCTGAAAGGCACTACAAACCCAAACAACCCACATGGCCAAGGGATACCCAATTTTCCAAGAGCAGCATAAACAAAAGCACTTGGGCACTTCAACAGTGAAGACTTCATTAAATTTTTCAGTACTATTTCTATATTGTTCTCTCACTTCAGGTACTTTGTTCTTTTTTATTTTCATCCAATAGTTATATAAATTCTGTTAAAATCTAAATATAAACATTTTTATGCTTAAAGCTCCATAAAGGATATCAGAATAAACCAGAGTTTGGCTGCTGTTGTATTTAATCAGAATTGAGTGATGAGTAAAATCTACAGCTCAAGTCAGACAGCAAATGCCGGGCAAGAAATTATATTGAGGGAATCCCTCCAAAGTATTCCATTCCTTAAATATTTCTGGGAACAGTTTCCTTGAGAACATCAAAGTAGCCAGAAGAGTCGCTGCTAAGGTTATGTAATCCACTGGCCTTCCAGTTTGGGGCTGCATGTACTGTAATATATATATATATATAATATATATATGCAGACAACTGACCAGTGAAGTGACAGTATTCCAGGGTTCTTGCCTCCCCACAAGGAAAATCCTTGCAAATTCAGCTGGAGTCAGAGCTTAGCCATTTCTCCAGCACAGACCATCTGCACTGTGGTCTGCAAGATTACAGTCTCATCTACTTTTCTTCCCACTCACCAGGTTATAATCAGGGTACACTCAAGCTACATTTTCAGTAATTAAAGAGGAAAGCTCACATTTTCCCAGCCCCTACTTCAGAGGACAATTTGCCTCTCAGCAGAATTGCAAGGTGAACCTGTACCTCTTCCATTAGTCTATTCCTAACTGGAGAGCCATGAAGGCCAGAGGAATTACCTGGCTCCAGCCTGCTGTCAAATCTGTCATTTTACAAAGATATAGGCAGAGACTATTTCCAAAAGGCTGTAACTGAAGTTATTCAGATTTTCCCAAAATTTCTGATAGAAGAAAAAACCCCCTTTTAAAACAGTTTACTTGATATAAGTGTACATTATTCATACTGTTAAATGGTCTAAAGAGAAATAGCCCATATTCCTCTTTTACAGGTACAAAAAAAATTCCCTGTTCATAGCTCAGCCACTTCTCAGCAGGAAACTGGCACAAACCACTTCCATATGTTCTACAAGAAGATTGGATATACATCTCAAAGACTTACAAAGTTATCCATAGGCCATGGATGTTATAGTTTCCTCCATGCAATACCTACATACACTGAAAATAAAACAACTACAGGTGCCCGGAACCCCCTATGCCTTAAAGACGGAAAATGATAACGATATGTAGTCTACTGAACATAAAGGCTTTTTCACTTCCTACTGGAAGTGAAAAAAGCTCAGGAAGAATTTCTTCCTGGAAAGGGTGGTCAGGCACCGGAAGGGGCTGTCCAGGGAGGTGGTGGAGTCCCCATCCCTGGACATCCCTGTCCAAGGAAAGACTGGACGTGGCACTCAGTGCTCTGGGCTGGGTGACAAGGTGGGGATTGGGCACAGGCTGGACTCAATGGGCTGGGAGGGCTTTTCCAACCTCAAGGATTCTGCCATAAAAATAATCAGATAGAGCAATCAAAGAGATTCTGATGTCAGCACTAATTCAATCATAATTAACAATATTTGGACCAGGAGGCAAAAACAGAGTTCAGACCAGCTTGGACATCTTCTCTTCCTTCTTCTGTCACACTGATTTTTACAAAGGAGTTATTTTCCAATCCTGGCTCCAACATCCATGAACCTGTGCCGTGCATGATCAAAAAGCTGCACGTGCCCAGCATTTTTCTTTCCAAAGTTCAATCTTCCTTATGTAAACTTTACAGGGGAATTGGGTAAAAAGAGATATCTACAGATAAATCCCAGGGTAGGATAAATGTATTACTGGACCATAGAGGGCTTCCAAAAACCTTTTCCAGTGTGAATATTGAACTGGCCATAATTTCTAACTTCACTGAAAGAAAGAATAAAAGTTTTACAATAACAGTTACAGGAAACAGGGAGCTAAATAAGGAGACTTATTAAAATTTGTAACTATAGCTTTATCCCAGAGAGAGTGAGTTAACACAGCAAGGACAAATGCATAGCTGGGAAAGTGTCCATAAAAAGGAAGGAATCAGAGTCCATTTTAACACATATATCTTAAAATACTGTGTTCCAGAACCACTGATTTTGCTGCTGTGTATAAGAAATTTTCCCATTTCTTACGTAAATAGTGTGTTCTTCTCCATGTCAACCACTGAGCAAAATACTTAAGCAAATAGAGTCCCTGCCTTGACAAAAACATTGGATCAAAACCAAAACACAGGCAAGGAGGACAGCAATGAAATAAGATCATTTTTCTTTACAGGTCAAGTGAGAAGTCATAGAATCCACTGGCATTTCAACATGGGAAACATTTTCAGCATAGCCTGAAACAAGCAGGATGCACAAACACCTACACTGGGCATGGAAAATGTACTGAGAGTTTTCCTTTTCCTTCTGGAGCCTTTCTTCAGTTTCTTGTCTCAGCAACTCACATTTCCGCGCATCTCCTTCTGAACCTCAGCAAGAGGGTTGAGGTGAGGAGGGGACTGCAGAACGAGGCAGGTCTGGCAGGTTTATCTGTCCAGGTTGAACAGAGGGTGGCACTGCTGGATCCCTACAACCCATCCCAGACACAGTGGAGCAGCACAACCCCAACACTATTGAACTCAGCTGTAAAATCCTCACCAAGTTTTACCAGCCTGGAGAAACCACACGAGAAGTGTTGCAATGAGCCAATGATGAATTTCAAAGCCTAAAGAAATGTGTATAAACCTAATTTCCAGAATCTCCTATTTTTCCACAACGAATACAACAAACACACACAGCGTCTGGAGCTCTCTTTTACTCATTCCTACCCTACCAAAAACCAACAGCTGCCTATTAATGGGAAACAGGAACATAATGCTACAGTCACATACAGTGTTTTTGCAAGCACTGCACCACAGCTGTTTTAAAATATTTTAAAGATCTCTATAAAGCATAAAAATATTTTAGTAATAATGTCTGTGTACAGCATCTTCTAACCTGCTCTTTAAGGATGCTGAGGGTTTCCCAGCCTGTTGATTTGGGCAAGACCCTCCTAGGCATGGAATTTCATTGCAGTTGTTTGCCACTGAATACATTAGATATCGTTAATAAAGAGTTTGGAGTAAGTGGAACATACAAAGTAGAAATGTATATGACTTACACTGAAAAATTTTGCTTTCTAATACTAAAATTTTAACCAAGGCAACCCAAACTGGGCAAAAGCATAACTACAAAATCAGGCTCCAAGACTGCTGGTGGAGCCTCTCCCTTGAGACTTAACAGTAAAATGTCCCAAACTCTAAAGAGTTTCTCAAGATTGTACAATTTCTCTTGTTTGTACCAAAAATATCCCCTCATCCACAGATACTCACGGTGTTCACAGGCAGGTTCCCATCACCGGCCCAAGATCCAGCAGCATTTTCTCCTGCATCTTCACTCCACAGCACTGAAGTTTGTGCAGTCACAACACACAGTCTGAGAGACTTCAGTTTCATAAACACTCCTGATTTTAAGCCAGCAATAGAGAAAAGCATTTTTAATAAAAACTCTCCCTCTGGGTTTTTCACATGTATCTGTCTTTTCTTATGTGCTGCTGTAAGCAGAGCTCCTATACTTACCTGGCACTTAGGGGTTATACCACGTTACAGCCACCCTTGGTAGTTAAGGGCTCTCATGGTAAACTCTGCTTATAAATGCTGTATCGCTAATTAAGTTGCTAAAGTGCTCTTCTATCAGAGCGGGCTATCACAGCTCCTGCAGCATCAGGAACTCACAGCCCACATCCACTGAGATTTAGTTTTCTTCTGCTCCAGAACCGAATCTCGTGGAATGTACAGCGGGAAAGGGCCGCTTTGGGTACGCCGTGCCTGTCTCTAAAATCTCCTGGATTCTGCCGGGGGAAGGCAACGCTCCCCCAGCGGCTGCGATCAGGGGTAGTCTCAGGGGGATGTTTCGGGAAATGAGAGAGGGGAAAAAAACGGGAGGAAAAGTAAATTCACCGACCTGCTTCTCTTCGCTCCCGGAGTCCCGGCGGACTGACAGTCGAAGCGACGCCGCCACCGCCCCGCTGCCCAGCCCCGCCTCTCTCAGCCTCCCCCCGGCTCCCTTCAGCCGCCCCGCCTCGCCCGGAGGCTCCGCCCGCCCCCTCGCACGGCTCCTCACACTCCGCTGAGGGAGCTGGGGGGGCTCAGCCTGGAGAAAAGGAGGCTCAGGGGGGACCTTCTGGCTCTCTGCAACTCCCTGACAGGAGGGTGGAGCCAGGTGGGGCCAAGGCTCTGCTCCCAGGGAACAAGGGACAGGATGAGAGGAAACAGCCTCAGGCTGTGCCAGGGGAGGGTCAGGTTGCATATTGCAAAAATTACTGCCCAGGGTAGTGCTGGAGTCCCCAACCCGGAGGGATTTAAAAGCCACGTAGATATCGCACTTGGGTTCCTGGTGGACTTGGCAGTGCTGGTGGAATCGTTGGACTTGGTTTTGGAGCACTTTTCCAACCTAAACCATTCTGTGATTCCCTTAACACGTGTCCCCTTCAGAGCACAGCCCGAGCCCCTCATAGCGCAGGCACAGGGCAGTGTTTCCCCCCATGTACTTTAATTTCTCACAAACAGCACTTCACTGAAGAAAATAAAGTTTAATCCTTCAAAGAGCTGCCAGGCAGTGAGGTGGGACATGCATTTTGGCCCTTCTGTACTTCAGTGTTTGTCCTGATGAATAAAGGATCAGTACATGTAAAGCAATACCACGTATTTAACAGGAATGTGCAATTAAAAAACAACACACAGAAGTTATTTCAAAGAACTTCAAGTTGAGGACTGAGCCCTGCTAGAAAAGACAAGCTCAATGATCTTGGAGGTCTTTTCTAACCTTAATGATTCAATGCACCTTCAGTATTTCTTGTGCTCATCCTTCTGGAAAAGACAGCAAGAGTTTAGAACCAGCAAAGCAAAGACTGCTAAGTCCCAGATGGGTGCAACTGAGGGATTTTTTTTTTAAATTTTTTTTTCTTTTCAGCAATATTATTTTAAAAGAAATGCAAAACCAGTACCTCTGCTTCATGAGGTATGAAGAAAAATACTTATATTTACCTGCTGCAAGCCCTTCTCAAGCAACCAGACTAGAACTATTTTTCGAATGGTATAAACAGTTTTTCCATGGCTGTAGTAACAAAACCACTGATTGGCTTTAATTTATTTATTGGCTTTCTGTAATTCATGATCCATTTCCTCAAAGCAGCATCAGCCAACTTTACTAAAAATGACCACCATCTCTTAATTGATAAATCCTATTTTTAAAACATTACTGTGTTCTAATACCTCAGTTTGGGAAATCTGACCACATACAACTTGTGCCTGAGATTAGGAAACCACTGAAGTTTTTGTGTTCATTTTTGTGTTAAGACTTTCATACCATAAGCAAAAGCTGTCAAAGGCTACCACTAGAAAACCCCTTTTTATTTAGGTTAGAACATTTTGAGACAAACATTTCACAGAGCAAGTTTTCTTTCACTTCCCCATGTACCACTGGTGTTCGTTGAACCGGAAAAAAATCCCCTAAGTAGCCTCCAACGATGTGTGTTTATTTATTTTTAAAGGGTTTTTTCCTCCCTTAATATCTAAACTAAATCTTCCTGAAGCTTAATCCTCTTACTTTTTCATAGGCATAAGAAGACAGGTAATTCCTCTTTTCAAAATTCTTTCATGTGTCTTACATTGTTGTGTCATACCAATCATCCTTTGTGCAAACTTAAGTTGCAGTTCTTTCTGTCTTCATAGATCATCTTTTCTGGAGACCTACTAAGGCTGATCTTCTCACTCTCCTACAATTCCCTGACAGGAAGGTGGAGCCAGCTGGGGGTGTAAGTATATTCATTTAATAAAAATAATCCACCTTTCTGATTTAGAGCAGGATTAATTCCTCCGCAGTATTCAGAAGTTCTCTGTTGACTCATTTCATTAAAGGACAAAAGGTTTAAGTGTTGTTTGGCTGGAGAAACTCTCAGAGTACACACCTTTACCCTTCCAGGACAGAATCATTCCTTGTTAGGTGTCCAAACCTAGTTGACAGGGATTCACCTGGGAGGCACAAAGGAATGAATCCCATCATTTAACAGCAGAGGTGCTGCAGCAAAACAGGGATATCAAAATGTTGACTCATTTTCTGTCATCATCAACACAGATCTTTGAATAAGGTGTAATATGAGAAGATCTTCTCCTTTTTCTGTCCTTGGGGTTAAATTTCATATTAATGAGAAACATGCCTTGTATTGTAGAATTGTATTAACCTTAAACCATTTCTCCAGTGAACTTCTTGGTTTAGATACTTTCCCAATTTGCTATGAGGGGATGCTCCCTCTCCCAAAAAGCATGCAGGAATCATAGAATCATGGAATGGTTTGGGTGGGAAGGACCTCAAAGCCCATCTCGTTCCACCCCCTGCCATGGGCAGGGACACCTTCCCCTATCCCAGGTTGTTCCAAGCCCTGTCCAACCTGGCTTTGGACACTTCCAGGGATGGGGCAGCCACAGCTTCTCTGGGCAACCTGTGCCAGAGCCTCCCCACCCTCACAGCCAAATTCTTTCCCAATATCTCATCTAAGTCTACTTTCTTTCAGTGTGAAGCCATTCCCCCTCATCCTGTCACTCCAGGCCCTTGTCAAAACTACTCATCTTTTAAGTAACCAACATGAGCTTATGCCACAGCAAGCTCAGGGAAGTTTTCCAAATGGAAAGGAGGAGTCAAAAAAGCATAAAACCTTGATATATATTCATAAGATATGACTCTTCATTTATGCAGATCTGTAATTACTTTATAATCAAAGCATAATTTGAGAAGGCAGAACTGCCACCCCAGGGAACAGCACTGGGCTGGGAGCTCCACAGCAGCTGCTTATGGAGTGGGAGGAAGGAAGAAAGGGAGAAAAACTTAGTGGCACTAAACACTCTTGGCTTTCCAAGTGTTCCAAGGAACACTTCTCTCCTGTTCAGCTGCACCAGTGGAATAGGGAGAAGGAAAATCTAATATTTCATAACATATTCCTAATTCTTTTTATGGTGAGATAGCTCGAGCTGTTAGAAACAAGCTTTGAAAGGAGGCAGAAGGGAATGATCTACAGAAAATTCATTACAAGGGATTTTCATCCCTTTTTAAGCCTTCTCATGGCTGCAGGAGAGGTCCCAGGTAATTAGTGCTGTCACCATTAGTGACGCCTGTTTCCCAAGGGCTGAAGTGTAATTTGGCAAGAAGAAGATGCTGAGTGCATTCAAGGGGGAAATTGCAGCAAAAATACAAGTTGGACAAAAAAAAAGTGGTCCTTCAATTAGCAGGTTCTGTAGTTTAACTTCCATTTGGACATATCTATTTACTGGGCTTTTAAATAAAAACACCTGTTACTATAGTAACATTTACATCAGAGGTTGTACTTTTGCTGCCTCTGAGGTACAGAAAACCAATCTGCTCTGTTCACCTTTGTACTTCACTCCTGCAATATTTTAAATGACAATCCTGTTTTCTAATAAACTTCTTTTTCTAAATATTTTCATTCTCAGCTTAGAAATTAAAGTATTTTTGATCTAGTTTTCCTTTAAATGACTAAGCCCTGTGTGTGGGAACACGACTCCTGGCTCTGGGGAGAACAAGAAGAGTGGATGCAAAAAAGAACACTGCAGTATGGGGAATCCTCCCCATCCCTGGAAGTGTCCAAGGCCAGGTTGGACAGGGCTTGGAGCACCCTGGTCTAGTGGAAGGTACCCCTGCCCATGGCAGGGGGTGGAACTGGATGAGCTTTAAGGTCCCTTCCAACCCAAAGCATCCAGCGAGTCTAGGAAATAAGACAAATTTCACTTCTCTAGTCCTGCTGTAATTTAGTTTTCTCTTGTAGAAATCATGTTAAAGTGACAGATTATTATTACTTTCTTGGACAAACAGTCCCCTCTACACCTTTTATTTTAGCCTGTTAGAATGGCAAAGCATCACAGCCCATTCCAAGCTCTCCTCTGCTGCCCTTTCCACTCTTTTTCCAGGCTCTTATCAGTAGATTTGTTATCAAGTGCTTCTGTACCTCTGCTTTATTTCCACCCCTTTGTTTACTTTATGAACACTACAGTGAGTAAACAAGACAGAGCTCCCAATGCTCCTAAGCCTGCAGAGCCCGGTGTAGTGCGGGAAGACCTACCACACTTTCCACGAGGTTTTCATGGTTAAACTCTGCTCTTACTCTAAAGAAGGAAGGTATTTACATAGCAAAATGTGACCCTCTTGGGCAGATGAGGAAATGAAAACACCCAGGGTTCTCAATTCCACTAAACTGAGATCATGCCTGGACCTCACAGGAATTACAGCTGGAAAACACAGGGAGCAGAGGATAACAAAGAGTGAAGGTAACTCAGACACCTCTCCAGTGGGTTGACTTGCTTTTTCCTTCTATTTTTTCTTGCTGATGAACACACATATCAGATTGTAGTGAAAACCTGCATGGATGGGACTGTGGCACAGCCCAAATGCTGCTGGTCATGTAAAGTCATTCTTTGCTGACGTCATAACCATGAGAAAACCAGGATTTGCTTTTAATCCCAAAGAAAAGCATTGTTTAGTCTGTTATCCCCACAATCCCTACCAGGATGAGAGCACCACTCAAACACATCTCGGTGAGAACAAAGTAAACACCACTACTTTTTCCCCAGAGAGGGTGGTGGTGGAAATCTATTTCCAGAAGCACTTTCTAAAACCTGGCACCAATCTGAGTTTCTCAAGTGTGTCATCAAGCCCAGAGGAGATGAATTCACAGAACAGAACTGGAAAGAGAGATAAATAGGGGAGAAAATTAGAAGGTATTTTGAATAAATGCCTTCAAGAAAAAAAAAAAAACCTAGGCCTTTTAGCAACTTAGATGTTTCTAAACCTGGCAGAAGTTCAGCTTGTGACATTCATGCACTCAGAGAAAAAAATACCCAATAAAATGGTGTAATACAAACTTTTGTGCTTTTGGCTATGGAAACAGGATTTTACTTCAAGGGTTTATATATCAGTGATGAGTTTCAGCCAACACAAAATAGAAACTTCAGATACTTCATGCCCACAAGATATGAAAGCCATGGAATGGTTGGGGGTGGAAGAGACCTTAAAGATCATGTACTTCATGGGAAAAAGCCACCATTTTTTCATGAAAGCTGGGAAACAAAGAGAATGGGGACAAGGATCCTCATCTATCTTGTCCAACCACACCAAAAGGGAAATCCTAAATAAGAGAGAACATCATACATCTTTCATGGCTCTTTTCAGGTGCACTGTTCTTCTCTAAAATCAGATTATTTTACCTAAATACGAAGCAAAGTCCTACCATAGTGTGCCCACTTTTCAGCTACTACTAACAGGTTTAGGCACTAATTTTAGGGTAATTCAGCATCAACCCTGGAGGATCTGGGTCTCAGTCTCCAAAATCTTGGCATATTTCATCCCTAATAAGGTGCACTGTGATCAAGACCTATTAGAAAGCACATCTTATATGCATCCCAATCCCAGATGCACTGAGGTGATGAGACATCATGTGCAGCAGCAAAGATATTTCTGTCTCAGTAACTTCACGGAGCCAGATCTCAATTTCAAATCATCAGGGAATATTCCAACATAAGTGGCCAATTGTTTTGGAAAGAAATCAGAAAAACAGAGTGGGGAAAAAAGGTGGGGAATGGCTGGATCCATATGGTGAGATGTTGACATTCTGCATGACTTATTTTCTGGACAAATGCATGAGAAGGAACAGCATGGGGTGAAAATAGAATGTGCGGTGGGAAAACAGGAAAAAATGGGTTAGGAAGGGACAGATATGGGAAAAGACAAGAACAACAAGCAAATGGACCCTGCCAGGGTGGAAATGAGGTGTCCAGATAGTGCTGGCACAGAGG
Source organism: Pachyramphus minor (assembly GCA_013397135.1). Taxonomy (NCBI): domain Eukaryota; kingdom Metazoa; phylum Chordata; class Aves; order Passeriformes; family Tyrannidae; genus Pachyramphus; species Pachyramphus minor. The sequence goes on from VYXB01004701.1 coordinate 217,886, forward strand.
AGGTGTGACCAAAGGGATGATCATGGGATTCTGACAGGAAGGGTCAACTGGGACAGAGTCCCCACAAAAGAGGGATGAAGTCCCTGTAGAGGTGATGGTGCTGCCAGCGGGATGCGTGCCAGACCCTCAGCTTTAGGGGCTGGTGGGAGCACTTGGACACTGCATTTTGAAAATTTTGCCCTCTCCTTGGCAGAAAAATGGGAGCAATAAAGCAGGGGCACCACACTCGAGCAATATCTGGGACAGCTGCTCCCTGTTATAACAGCCCTGGTTTTTGGTGCCATGTGGATTAGCCTGGGAGTAGCATATGGAGAGGGTGTTCTGTATGGCTTAATTCCCACATGAATTCCCCATGGGAAACGTTCCCTCAGACAGTCCCACCACCCTTTGCCTTGTGCTCCTGCATGAGCAGGTGAAGGCTAAGCCACTGCTGATGTTGGAGGAGATGAGAAGAACAAGCAGGGAAGGGATCAGCTCTGCCATGCTGGGATCTTTGGCAAGGACCCCCCAGACACCAGATCCTTGAAGTCTGGCTCTCAAGGGGAGCAGACATGAATTTCAGTCCTTCCACACACACAAATGCCCTGCTGGATGCAGAACTTTCATTGTATCACAAGACCAGACAAGAGCAGAAAAGATTCAGAATACACTCCAGTCTTTCACTCAGATCCAAGGCCTTCCTGTTTAAAATGTCACAGTTTTGCATATTTACAGATACTCTCCATGTCCAAACATCAGGAGTCTCCCTTATTGATGAGGTATTTGAGCCAAAAGGTCTCCACTTGAAGGGTACCAAGCACAAATCTAATTTGATTATTCTCTTCAGACAGGCTTTCCCTTCAGAAAGGTCATATTTAATCCAGTGTTATTCCATCATGGATCTGGCTGTAGGATATCTGAATTGCTACTAATAATATGGTACCCATGAACTAATAATATGGTATCTAGGAAAAACCCAATTAAACATCAGCTTCTTCCCCTCTACATCCCCACTTTTTACTCCCTCAACTCCAGTTTCTTTGTATGTGGCTTAAAGGAGAAAAAATTGACTATCAAACATGATTCATAAAAGTAACTCCAAAAGGTTTCATTTTGGGTCATAAGTTTTGTTGTCTAAATGGGAACAAAATAGCCTAAATCCTGCTCTAAATAAAAGTACAGCCATAAGGAATGACCTATTACTGCAATTTAAAAGCCAACAGTTATCAACTTAACGTGATTACTGAAAGTGCTACAGGAAAACAGGCACTGACTGACCCTCAAAACAAGTTTATCCACAAAATTCCTCATTACCTGCTCACTGCAGACCAGAAAATACAATTATCTCCAGTAACTTGTACCACCTCACACAAAACTGAGAACAGCTGGGTACAATAACATCAGGAACTGCAATATCAGACAAACAGGTGGAAGAATGATGGTTTTACCCTCTGATTTATTCACACAAAGCCTTTTGCAAAGAATCAGGAAGTTCAGGATCTGTTTGTAAATGATCCCCCAAAACTGGCTTTACTTCTGTTTCAGGTGTAATTATTCTTGTCACTAAAGGAAAAGGAGGGTGCTGAGGGATCAGTGCTGTCATTAACTGTGACTTCCATCACTTGTCAGAATCAATCACTGTGTAAACAGAAGATGAAACTAAAATTCAATTAACTGGGCCATTTTCATACCAAATCCGAGGTACACAAATTTTGAGAAACCATTTCTGAACAAACCCTTCCAGAGCACCTACTTTCAAGAACTAGTAAGCAGACCTTAGGGTTTTATATTCAATAACAATTGTTCTACCCTGCACAGAGCTTAAGACACAAATAAGCATTTCTATTTAAAGCAGAACATTAAAACCCATCCAAAGATGCCAAATCAGAGCTAGGGAAAAAGTTTAGAACTCTGTTAAAAATTAACAGAACCTTTAAGTTTTAGCACAAGGAACTCACTGTATAGTTCAGGATTGACTGATTTATTGATGCTGGAGTCCTCTCACTAATCAGTGATCAATCATTATCAGTTAGTCCAATTCAGACCCCAAACAACTGATTTCCAAGAGCAAAGTTTTTCTGTAAGATACTTTATTTTTTCAGTCTTTTAGGGTTGACTTGAGGCAGAAAAATAGAATTTTCTGTTTAATGTAGACACCATGACTTTATTTTTAGTCAGATATTTTGTTCCATGTTCACATCTGAGCAGGATCTCAGACAGAATTCACTGAAACCACCAGAAGGCTTTTTGCTGATTTTTAGGGGATTTTGGGTTAAGCTTTTAAGTGAAGATAAATGGTGAATTTTTAACATTTTTCTCTACAGAGGGGCAAATCAGGGATATAATCCAGATGCTTCTGCTGTGCCAGCTGCACTGAGAGATGTATGAGATGCATCCTGGTATGTGATTACTGGCCTTATCTAGTAATGCTGGATTTGTATCACAATTAATACACAGTGTCAAAAGGCACATTCCTTAAGAGCATGTGCCAGTTCCTCTGGAAATAAGGGCTCAGTCTCAAGGCTGCCCATACACCTGTTCTCCTTGGGCTCTGGATAATCCTCATTACACCCCAAGGTGGAATGAATTTGTCCTTCCAGCCAAGCCCTCTGCTTTCACCCACGCATTTGACAGAAGAGTGGTTACAATCAACACAATTTTGCATCCTGCACCTCAACACAAACCCAAAGTCAAGGCCAAGCCTCTCCCTTGGATGAGAGATTAAGTTTTAACAGTTAGGCAGTCCTGTGGTTATAAAATGCAAACTCAAATTTATCCTTAAAGCAGGTTGTGTTAAAACAAACAAACAAAACTAACAAACAAACATATAAAAGAAGCACTTACTTACATGTTACTATAGGTTGTGGCTGTCCCATCCCTGTAAGTGTCCAAGGCCAGGTTGGAGCAACCTGATTTAGTGGAAGGTGTCCCTGCCCAGGGTAGGGGGTAGAATGAGATGAGCTTCAAGGTCCCTGCCAACCCAAACCATTCCAGGATTCTATGATACAAAAAAGTCCTGATTTTAACAAGAAAGACACCAAAAGGCAAATGAGGACTAGGACAATTAAGACAAGAGCAATCCAAAGAAGGAACTGGAATTGCCCAACTCTCTGGTTAGGGAAGCTCATCTCAGAGGGGTTTCTTGCTGCAGCTGAGGAAGTCAGTCCTTACAGAAGAACACTGAATATTTTTAGCCTCTTTCTGTTAAAAACCAGTTTTAAGTAACTAGAAACTGGAAGACAGAGTCATCAATTCCCATCCAGAACTAATGAGTATTTTATGACATAGTTCTTTCTAAACTGCCACCTGCCTGCCTCTCCTTCCATCTCATTAATACCATCCAGAAATCACTGTTTGTGAGTTCTGAATGCAGGGCTGGCTTTTGGCTCAGCTTCTCCTGATACCCAGAGGTAACAACAGCCCAGTCCCATCAGGGCAGGGAAGCTGGGACAGGTGGAATTACTGACTGGGGGAGCTTAAAATTAACTCTGCTATTCCAGAGGACCTTGGAAACGACAACCAGTTGCTTTGAGCTGGTTTTTGGTGGAACTAGCTAAAGGAGGAGCTGGGAGGGCACTCTTAGGCCTTACTGTAAGCCAGGGTTTGTTCAGGGATCTGAGGGTTCCAAGGGCAATCCCAGGAGTTCAGGTGAGGGCTGGAGTCACGGCAGAGCTGCACCTCAACAGCTGGAGTTGGGACCTTCTGTGCCTCCCTTGCAGGGCTAAAACTACTAAGAGGAGATGAAGAGAACAGAGCAATGATGGGGCACAGCCCTGTAAAAGAGGAGAGGGACAAAGATATCTGTGTTGATCTTCACGTGACCAAAGGGAGTTGAATAATCCCAATCCTGAGGATATTTGCTGAATCCTAATTAACTTTGCACATTCATCACCTCTGAGACTCCCAGACAAAGGCTGTGCATTTTGAAATTGTTTCTAATGACTATCTGTCCAGCTATCACGAGATCCTTGAAAACTAAGATATTTTCTGCTGTAGATTTAAATTAAACAGCAAAATGTTTGTTAGGAATGCAATCTTCTTTGAGGGAATGGGGAGAAAAGACAGCATGTTCTGGACTGGCTACAGTTTGCATTACCTGACTTAGAAGGTAAAATTTACTTTCTGTATGCATGAAAAATATGCTGCATTTCTTAATATTTTAAAATGAAACTAAGAGCAGAGTTCTGAGACTTACTCCATGGGAAATGGTTTTATCAGTATGCAGTTGTTTGAAACATCTTAATGTCTCCCTGCAATCATTATTTAGTGATAAAAGAAACTGGCCACACAAGGTGACACTGAGTTGTGCTACTAGAAACAAGGACAAGCTGTTAAATCCTGTCCTGGGTGAAGTGTCCTGTGTGTAAGACAGGGATTTGTGTATCCAACATCCTGTGAGAGATCCAGCCAAGAGACACAGACCCTCAGACAAGAGGGCCAGTGTGTCCCACAGTGACTCATGAGCACACCCAGATTGCTCTCACACATTAAAGGGTTCAGCACCCAACTGGATCAGGCCTTTCATCCTTCCTTCCCCACCCCAGTGATCCCAAATTCCCACCAAGTTCCAAACTTGATCAACAGCTATTACAACAACTACTGCAGCTTTTGTCTCTGTGTGGTAGAAAGGCGCTTTTTTTCCCCTTTAAAGATGGAAAGCTGGTAACAAAAGCTCCAATTATATTGGGATGCCCAATATGCCCCAGACTTGGGCACAACAAAACGAGGAACAAGATCCCAAGCCCAGATCAAACAGTCCCAACAAAGAGTAAGCAAGACATACAAATGTCACCATCAATCCTCCTGTCCAAGCATATGCTTTGTAAGGCACGATAAATACAGTTTAACTTGTTCCCAAATCCTCAAGCAAACAAAAACATCCAAGCAGCAGCTGTCAGTTATTCATACTGACCAAGAAAATGAAAGCACCAGTCAGAATATTGGAAAATGAAGCTCAAAGCAGGTGATAAATCAAAAGTCACTGACATTGAGAACCTCAGCTGAACTCCTGGATCTACCAGGCACCAACATCCCTGTTTTTGTCTCAGCACTCCATTTAAAGATTTCAGATTAACTCTATAAAACTTAAGCTTGAATATGATTTCTGGGGGGTTGTGCATGTGGTTTGTCTTTTTAACTCCACAAAAGTGAGTAGTTAATTTTATCAGCATTCTCCAGGAAAACATGTAATTGAAAATACAATATAACACAGGCAGTGAATGCCAGTTTAGCTGTCAGCAAGCAAAGAGCTAAGAAGATCTCAGGGTTTCAGAGCACAACACCTGGGAGCACTGCTGGAAGTACATATTTGAAATGCCCCATTTTAACAGACAGCCTTGTTCTAAGTATTCCACAGTAAAGTCTTCCCTATATGCAACAATCCAAAAGTGAGGCTGTTCTATGTGCAGCTTTGCATAGTTATGTTCAACACACATAAATTACTCTATCTTCAAATTGTCTCAGTTAAAAGACAACCTTCTTCCTATCCCCCAAGAATTTTCTGGGGGAAAACAGGTATGTTTTTTGAATTTCTCTTCTCTCCCCAGCAGTATCTACCTCCCAAGTGGCCACAAGGACTTCGAGATGTTGAGGGCCAGTGGGAAGTGTCTCCTGCATGTGGAGACAAGGAATGATCATCCTCCTGGGAGAGGAAGCAGGGACCAACCAACCAGTCCTTCAGAAAGATAAGTATCCAGAGTATTTGTTACAATCTAAAACTAGTCTACAGGAAGTAATAATTCCCCCCATAAAGTGGAATACCTCCTGCTGAAATACTGGTCATGGGGAATAAACAACTGTGACTCATTTTTTTAATATAATCCAGAGACAGCTCAAACCAACCTCAGCATAAAGGACAAAAGCAAAACCATAAAACAAGATAAATACAAGAACAAGCCATTGGAGAAAATGTTTCTCTTAAGTGTCCCAGCTGATCTTTAAAATCTAATCACAATTCACCAGTGAGAGCTTCCTTACCTATTTTATTGGAAGACACTTCCCTGTAAAGCCCCCAGTACATACTGGTCATGTATTGCAGGGGCCACTTAAACAAATCAATGACTCATTAGTACCTGGTGAGCACCCAGCTTAATGAAATAGTCTGTTCATCCATTACCAGAGACCAGAAACAATCCCTGCAGAGTGAAAGATGTAGGATCTTAAAAGTCCTGCAGTGATAGGATTGAGATCAGGGTTAGAGATCATTTTAGAGCTTTATATCCTTGTCAGTTTAACAATACAATTTGATATGTGGTTTAACAGGACAGTTTGTTTGGGTAACTCCTTCATTTTATGGGATTAAAGTCTGTTTAAAGGTTTTAGGAAGTTGCCTGAGGTCATAACAACTATTTAGGAAGGTTACCAGCTTTCTCAGAGGAACGAAGAGCCTACGAAGTGCCAGCCTGACCAGCACCCCTTTATACAGTTCTTTTTCCCCCTCAGCTAAACATATGTTGTCAGGAAACATCTCTGTTAAGTACAAAAACAAGCAGCAACAACAACAGGGGTGGGAGGGATAGGAAATAAAAGTTCCACCACACAGATAATACTCACAGATCCAGCAGCAGGTTAAATAAGGGAGCCCATGAACCAAGCCTAGAGCCTGAAGTGACTCTCTGTGCCAAACATGAGCTGGGCAGTTCAGAACAACGTTCCCAAACATTCCTTTTCCAAACCAGTGCCAAGCCAGCAACTCACTGATCCAAAAAGCAGTACACTCACCTTCTCCAAAGCCTGGCTACTTGAGGTACTGCTGAGAACAGAAAGCTCCAGCTGTTGAGAACAGACATTCAACCTTCTCCTGATGGTGGGGATCTAAGAAACTCATTAAATAACTGAGCTCCACCTGAGGCTCCACCTTCACAAGCTCTCCTGGGATCAAAATCACCCAATTTAGTACCACTTTAATTGCAGGAGAACTGACCTGGAAAAGAAAGAGAGCTTTGATGCCCACTGCATCCCTGCCCACCAATGCTGGCAGGGTCCAGAGTGGAAAGTAGAAGAGGTCAAGTACTACTTTACATCCCATTTTTTTATGGAATACTTTAAAAAAACTCACAGATTTACCATCTACTAAGTAATGATAATATACCTGCATATTTAAATAGAGCCTCTACAACACATCCTACAGTAATTCCACCTTCTGAAATTTGTCATTTATAGCACCAGGAAAGCACCATTGGATACATTTTATCTTTCTTCTCACCTCTTGAAATTTAAGACAGACAAATACTTAAGCATCAGATACGTTTATTAGACAACTCAAAAAGTCAGTTTTATTAGACAACTCAAAAAGAAAAGTAGAATGTATTTTAATGTCCATGTTTTAATACTTCATGATCTCAAGAATGCAGCAATCACAGAAGATAAAAACAATGTTTACAGAAGTTCCAAAAGCTGCACTGCATTCCCAGTTACAGGAAACACAATTAGAGGACAAGGAAGCTTTATAAAATGCAGCCACAGATTTCCAGCTGATTATGAAACACAGTGATATAGCCATGTATACGCATTCACAAAAAAATGGCATAGTATGGAAATTAAGGCACTTTGGATACATAGTATTCACTTCCATATAGGAAAACAATTTCAGAGAAACCACAGTAAATTGCTACTGGAGGATGGTGACAGTATGCCCAGCACACACCAGCACAGCACCAGGGTTGGGTGAGTGAGTGAAGTTCTGGTTAAAAAAAAAAACAAAAGGCAACGAAATATTTGGTTTTACCCTATTCGATTCAAGCAAATTTACTTTTACTGAGGCCAAGGAAGATTTCCATGATCTAAACACTGATAAAACAATTTTAAGAGTTAAATGTAAGAAGTCCATGTGAAAACTGCATGAAGTTCACATTAAGGATTAGTGCATGTAACTGTTTCAAAAGAATAAAAATAAAAAGCATTGACCTTCTCCATCCATCATTCACCTGCTGTTTCATGAGGTCCCCACCAACCCCAGCCAGACCAAGGGACAGCAGGACAATTTGCCAGAAAGCGATTTCTCTTCAGGGCTGCACTTTCTATTCCTCCTGTTCAGTTTAGATTGTCCCTGTTTCCTGCCTGTGTCCCCCTGTGCCACCAGCACACTGATATCTAACACATCTACAACACCTTCCACAAATAATTATTCACTAATTGAAAGAAAAATTCATCTCACCTTGTTTCCCCCACACACACTTTGAACTTAGTAATTGAGTCGTTTTGCAGCCTTTGGAAGGTAAATGCTAAGGAGTAAAACCACTCCATAGTCCAACCCTAATCCACCAGGAGTTAAACAGAATTGTTAGCAATGGCATTAGGCATTTATAAGACCAGGCACTTAAACTGGGTATTATTGTTGCTGATTTATTAACTTGAGTTGCAAATTTATTAATTTGAGTAAAAAATGCCATTGTATAGGAAAAAAAAAAAAGGTAACTTCTTCAAAAATCAAAGCAGGGCTTAGACATGGAAATGATGTTTACTCCAAAGAATGTGGCTTTTAATGAGGCCAAATAATTCCCACAGGAGTAAGGTCCAGCAGATTTCATCCAGAGCCAGGAAGAAGACACTAAGATACATCTTGACAAGTATATCCTGCTATATCTTTGATGTACCATTAACATCCAGGGAAAACTGTGCTTTCATGTTAATTCTTCTTTTACCAGAACAACAGCCTGGACACCCTTGAGTATAAAACAGAGCATTCCCCAACACTGAACTGTTCCCCTCACACACAGTTGATATTTCAATTTAAAACATGGAATTAACCTTCCTGAAACCTGATTTTCCATTCCTACTTGAGCCATATTCCATTAGTTGGACCACAGAATGATTTCTGTGCCCAGCATCTGAGTGTTCATGGAAAATCCATCCATTTTGAACCTTTGCTCTGGGTTGTATCACAATCTATTCTCACAAAACTACAGTAACAAAACTTACTTTTCTCAGTGTGATGATGTGCATCTTTACCAGCATAACGCAGTTTAAAAATATAGTGTGTTAATGTAACAATCTTTTTTACAGACAAAAAATTAGTAATTGAGTAAGTCTGTTTTAAAAGCAATAAAAAGAAGTCCTACCCAGAACACTCAATTCTTTGTAATTCAGGCATTTCGTACATACAAATAAAGAACTGAACACTAAATTGTGATTAAGTGTCCTGAGAGCAGCTTCTCCTTTCGTGAACCTTCATAAGACAAGTAATGTCAGCTCTGAGCACTAAAATGTATTATTCCCCAAATATATCCCCCATTGTTAAGCTGAATAGGGACACAGTATCTTGGTGGGGAGAAAAATACCTTTTAAACAAACATGATAAGTGGAAAAAAAGGATTTTTACCCAGGGTTATTTCCTTTTGCTTTCATTAGGTAGTAAGAGAGTTGGCATAACTTATGTTTCATTTAATGTTAGCAAGAAAAAACCCAATAAAATTACAATTCATCAGATGAAATGAAATATTAACTCATCCCTAATCAAAGCAGAAAGATTGATCAAGTTAAACAATATCAATTAGGATAATCTTTATACTTTTCTATTTTGATTACATGGTTCAAAAACCAACAGGAATGTTGACCAGTGTCACATGTATCAATGTGATATCAGTTAATACCAATTAACCCAAAAGTTAATGCATTTATAGTGAAAAAAACAGGTAAAACTCCTAGTGTTGTAAACTTAGAGGACAAATTTACAATAGTAATTCCAGATTTGACTGAATACTTTAAGTCAACTGTCACCACTGTCCCTTTGGCTGAAATGCATCATAAAAAAGCACATTATGGACTGATAAAGCTACATGTTTATGCACCACATGTTATAATATCTATGCTTATACACAGAGTATGGTGAGAAAGGCTGTAAAATAGCAAATATTACCAGCACCAGAGTGAAGTCCTACCACTGCTCCCAGCTAAAGTCATCTCCTCTCCCAAACACAAGGAAAAAGCCTAAAATAGTAAGGAAAATGACTGCATTGCCAGCCAGCACCAGGCCACAGGCTCCCCATTTGATCTGAAATGCAAGGAAATGGAACAATCAAAGCAAATCAAAGTCCAGGGCAGATATTTCTATGCATTAGAGAAACTAAAAATACTACAGGAAGGTGCTAAAAGGATAAAGAAAAAGACAAATAATAATTCAATTTATGTGGCTAAGGATTCAATTAGCAGCCACTCATATTGCTAATACAACACATCAACAGGTTAATGCTGTGATGTAGAACAAAATAAAAATAATCAAATAATAATGAAAATAAATAATATCATTATATAGATAATATAAACAATCAAATAATAAAAATATATAATAACTATTTTTAAAATAATAATAAAAAAACTCGCCATAGAAATCACTAAAACATACCTAAATCAGAGAGAAATGTTGTGAAATTAGTGCTCTCCTTTAATTGCCATGCAACAAAACAAAAGATCTCCTTTCAAATAACTAACAAGCATTAAAAAAAGGGTCTTAAAAGTAAATAGCCTTTTTTTAAACAATTTGTTCAACTGATTTTACTCAAACAAGCAACATTTAAGAGTAAAAGATACAGCTGTGAATTAGAGTTCCCTCTTGTGGTCATTCTGTTTCTCCTACTGCCAGATCCACAACTTCAAACTCGAAGTGTCAGGGAAATTGGACATTATAAATAAACTCAAACAGGCCACGAGTTTCAAGAAAAACTGAAAGACTGAAGAGGAAAAACAACACAACAAAAAAGTCACTGGGTAGTTTGGGAGACAGGACAGGGAATTCTTTGCCTGGCAAATAAATGTGACAAAAATCTCACCCCTGAAGAGCAGCTCAGAAAGCAAAGAGAAAAGGAGTTAAGCAGAGTTTCTTTAGATTCTGAGGAGTCAAAGCAAGAGCTTGGGAAATGCTTTGAAAACCAGAAGGGCAGTTCTGGAAGTTTGGCCTTTTATCTTTTGACTGATAATGGACTCCAGTCATCAAGTTTTCAGCATCCTAAATGGAGAATGCAGACATTCCAAGATAAAAATAAGGAAGGTGGTGCAAGGAGTGAGTGATGCAAAGGATCATGAGACACAGAGGCATGAAATGGAGGAAGAGATGTTATCTTGCATTAGACCAAAATAAATCTAGGGGAAAAGAAAAACAGCTGAAAACTTTTCAGTCATGCAAGTCCTTCATTCAGGTCAAAAAGCAGCACTGACACAACTTCAGCAGATTGTTTTCATCTGGAGACATCAAATAATAAAATTAAAGACAGGATTTACAGACAGCAACAGTTCATGTAAAGATTATTCTCAGCAACTGGTGTCTAAAAATAAAAATTAGCAAGAACTTACTGCTTCAACCCGTGCAAGGATTATTGGAAATCCAAAAGCTGAGACAACAATTCCTGTGGTGAAGAAATAGGCCAGTTCCCTGCAGGCACTGCTGGCAGCATCACTGTCATCACTCACTCTTCTGGCAATGAAGTGGGGAATGGGGCAGATGAAGTAAAATATCAACACAAACAGAGGCCAGTACACACTGGGAAGAGGGAAAAAGGAAATGTATAATCAGCTGAATGGATGCTTCAGTCAGAAATATTATTGCAATAGCTCTAATCCTACTTTATAGTTTGAAAAGGGGATTAGCCATAAGAATTCACCTAAAAAGGGACAATCCCACCTCACTTTCCTTGGCACAACACTCATAGAGCAGGACCCGCCCCTTTCACGGGACCAAGTGTTAATTTGTTTTACATCCGCATCAGTTTGCTGATCCAGCTCTCACCACTGAGGGAAGAGGAACATGAGCAGGATAGGAGCAGCTTTCCCAAATTAGAGGGATAACCCGGCTGGCTGAAGGCACACCCCGGCACTCCCAACTCTGTGTCAGAGCTCTCAGGAGCCTCCTCTGCGTTTTGAAGTGTTACAGACACAGAATTACAGAATTATTACAGAGCAGCTTGGTTGGAAAGGACCCAAAAGCTCATCCAGTTCCAACTTCCATGGGCAGGGACATCCCAATTGGAGCCTTGTGGGAGGGTGGTTTAAAGAAACAGGAAACTAAGGGAAAGGACTGTGCGAGGTTAAAAATCGCTGTTTAGCAACCTGGCACCGCGTTTCCAGAGAGCACAGAGCTGTCTGCGGTCATTTTTTTTTTTCATGGGAATGCAAATATCGGCTAAGGAAGTGGCCTTTAATCACAACAAACTGCCACGTGTCCAGAGCCAGGAAGTGAGGCTCTGCTGGAAGAGCCAAACAGCTCAATTAAATGAGAGTAATAGATTTGAAGCAAGAAAAACTTTGGGAAGTCAGCCGGCCCGCTCACCCGTAGTACTCCAGGGCGCAGCCCAGCATGAGGAACGTCAGCCCGATGGCTCCGCTGAAGGACAGGGCCACGAGAGCTGCAACGGCACAGGGCGGGGGGTGAGGGGGCGGCCGGGCATCCCCCCCAGGGACCGGGCACCTTCTCCCCGGGAACCGGGTACCACCTCAGCGGGGACGGGCATCCCTCCCGCGGGACCGGGTACCACTTCACAAGGGATAGGGAACCACCTCCCCGGGGGCCTGGCATCCCTCCCCGCATTCCTCGCCACCAGCTTCCACGCTGAGGCGATGCCCGGACCCTCCCTGAGAGGGAAGCCCTGGAAAGGAAGAAGAAAAGGAATTCCCGGTACCTTTAACACCCGCCATGTCCGGGGCTCCTGAGGCAACTTCCGCCTTCTGGCCACGCCCCCGCCACGTGACCGCCCGCCTGAAGAAGGCGGGGCGGGGGAAGAGGGAGAGGTTCCCGCCCTCGCGGCAGGGGGCGGGGCCTGCTGAGGGAGGAGTCATGACGCCGGGGCTTAGCGTGATTACCCGCACAAATATACGTGTTTATTTTATATACGGTGTGTAATAAATATATACATGTATGTGATACATGCATATATGTGTGCGCACAGCCGCTATCTGAAAACAAAAGCGCCATTTTAAAGAGTCCCCGCCCCTCAGTCGCTGCGGTTTTGCAGGGTACTCCTGAAAACCCCTGTTTTCACCCCAGAAAATGGGCCGGGGCACCCGTTTATCTCGGGCACTGCCTTCTCAGGGTCTGCATCATACCTTCTGCTAACCCACACTGTGGGGGTTTTTTTTAAGCAATATTTTTCAAGCCTTAGATTTTTGAGATACCACTTTTGACCCCATATTTTTTATTCGAGCTGCCTTTTTGCCCGAAGAATGGCCTTTTTGGCCCAAGAACAACATTTTTGCCCCAAGAACAACCCTTTTGATCCAAGAACAACCTTTTTTCCCCAAGAACAGCCTTTTTGAGGGAGATTTCGGACAGCCCTTTGAATACTGCTCCCCAGAGAGCTTTTCTTCAGATACCTCCCCTCTCTGCCTCTCATTTCTTCTCGTTTCATATCTCCATGATAGAGATTTTTCCCATTTTTCATTTTTAATTTTAAATAATTCTGAGCCAAGAAGGCTAATTAAATCAGGCTTAAGCAGCTGAATGCTTCAAGTGAAAATTTTGGGGTTGCTGACTCGACTGGCTATGAGTCTCTGAAGCACAGTAGCATAAGAAAGGCAAGGACAAGTTGTTTCCAAAACATCTTAACTTGGGAAAACCACCTGGAATGCTAACCTATGGATAACCACAGGCAGTAATGACCCCTTACAGCAGCAATACTGCCCCTGGCCAGAGCACACCACCCCTCACACAGGAGCTCTGGTAGGACTTTAACCTTGCAGGCTGGTCACAAGCACAAAACATACCTGAATATGTTAATTTGAGCTTTTTAATGTATGTACAAATGTTTTAGACCAGTCACAATTTCATTGAGTATATACCATATTTACAAAAATTACAATAATTGAGTCAAACAGTAAACCTGAACATTGATAACCTCTGTCACTACCAGATATGACAAGAACGTTTTTTTTAGTTAACTATTTTGATATACATATGTCCTAATACTTTCATGCATCCATAAAAACATTAGGGATGGAAGTAATCAAAGCTTAAGTGGCATAGGGGTTTTTTTGGTAGATAAAGTTTAACGATGGATTTGTATTTTGTGAAGGGATGAGTATCCAGAGTTATGTGCCATGACAAACTCCATAGAAAGCTAATGTTGTTTTCATCATTAAAAAAGTACGTTATAGTAATGAGATCCTTTTTATTATATAGGCATAGGTCACAATATCTACAAATGTGAATGAGAAACAGTAAACCAACAAATCACAGGAACATGATTCACATTCCAGTTATCTCTTTAAATAAGACAAGCACATACTGGATCAAAACATTAATAAATAACATCCAGTTTGTTACTATTATTTTAAGGTCTTTTATATAAAAGGAGACCTATGTGTTGGTTTCACATTTTCAGTTAATGGTAGTAAATAATGGACCAATACAACAAAAGGATGAGTTTTATACAGAAAGCAATGTACTTTGACACACTGTCTTTGCAGTAATAGCTTTGCCACTTGAAAATGTAAGTGCAACAAGTAGTGGATTGTCTTGAAAAACCACCAACTTTAAAGACTCACATCAGATGGCAACCTGGTCCTGAAGCAGTAAATACAATTTCCTGCCCATCTGCTGAATATCCCTCAAATACAGATACAACATGTTGGTAAATAAATTGCTACCTTTAGTAATTCTACAAAAGAATGCCAGAATTTGGGGTGAAGTTTGAATTTGAACTTGCTTTTTAACTAGGAAAGCTGCTTTAGCTTTAGCATCAGAGATATTTCCTTGTGATGTTACTGCTTTGGTCCAATATAAACTTTTAAGAGAATCAATTTGCACTGTATTTACCTCAAAAATCAGACCTGGTCACCACGATCTGAAAGGTGAAGTTGCAACAGGTTGCAGCCTGCCAAGAGCCTTGGCCAAGTGCTCTGAAGCTGATAAAGGCATAAAGGTGATACAAGTGGGCTGGAAAAAGTCTTCTGAATCCTCAGGAGGGTGAACTGTTACCTATAGACTGAGAGGTTTCTAAAACTTTGCAGCAGAGTTTTAGTTTGTTGATATTTTTTTGTTTGATGGTTTCAAGCTGCTGGTGAGAATTTCATGGGAAATGCAGTACATGCTCATTCTTCACTTTTACAAACATGGATTCACCTTTCCTGCCCAAAACTGCTGTTTAACAAACCAGCCAAGTGCTGTTCAAAATCAATGACTTGTTGCTTGCTTTAAAAGACACTTGCTGAGGGATTTCTTCTGCACATTTCACTGCTGGACTGTGAGGTGAAGTACAGGATTAATGCATAAAGCAGCGGGCAGCTGCCACGCTGACCTAACCCAGGATTCAGCTTTGGCTCTATTCAGGCAGACTACACTATACGAGCAATTAAGCAGCAAATGGTGACTGTTAGAAGTGTGTCTAGACCACATCTGAGCACTTAAATTTGATAATAAGTTTGATCCAAACCCAAGAAAAAAAAAAAGTACATCAAAGTTTGGGCTTCACCACGAGTTGTTGAATTCAACTGAAGTGTTGCCATATCACATATCACCAAAAAAAAAAAAAAAAAAAAAAGAAAGAAATTCACCAGCTACACTGTGTTGGAGACAGAACAATTCCACCTTTTCCCAGTATGTGTTCTCTCTTCCCACTGGAATCCAAAGAAAAATATAAATGTTACAAGAAACTGTAACCCCGAGGCTCTTGTAGGGTGATCCAGGTGGCCAGAGTTCCTCTGAGCTCAGGATTCTTGAGACAAGTGTTAGGAAACCTTTCTCTTGTTCTTCATGATAAGTATTAGGCTCTTAGTTTTCTGAGACTTCTGAATTTCCAGCTGGAGTTTGGTTGTTCTGTGACATTTGTGACAAGAGACTATATAAGCACTAGCACGGGTCTGTAGTGGAGAATGAGAAAGTATCTAATACAAGGGTTTTTGTCCTTGGTTTTCAAATTCTGACCAGGCATCATTTAGCTCCATAAATATCATCTTTGCATATTGTTCATATGGCTGCCCAGTAGCCTGGAATAAAAACAGAGAGAGGGATATCACAGCTACCAAATCCAACCACACACAGCTGACATGTGAGCAGGGAGATTCCCAAGCAGTTACAGTTCACTTTCCATGAATTTACACTTATTGCTTGACAAAAATGAGCTGCTCTGGGGAGCTGCCTACCTTCTTTACACCTGAAGAATATCTTGGCCCTTCTGCTCCTCAAAACTCACTACCCCGTGGTGTGGTAAAGCACTGTCCCAAGGGCATAATAAATGTAAGGCAGGCATGGCAAGAGGCCTTTTACCTGCACTGAAGGTGAAGAGCTTCCACCTGACACAGTTCCTTGCTAAAACCAGTATTCCTGCAAACCTTGGGGCAGACTATATCTTCTCAAGCCTCGCCCACTGCCCTGAAACCCTCAGGGCCTCCCTTTCCTTAAAAGTCCTCGCCATAGGTTGTCCCAGATGGAGTCATTGCATTCTGATCAGCAAGTGTAAGCAGCAAGACCACAAGCTGGGTGATCAGAATCACAGATTGTTCCATTTTAGGAGTTTGATTTGAATCTCCTGTAGCAGGCACACTATTGTGGGCTTTTGTCCACCAGCAGAATGGCTGAGAGTCAAAGTGAGGGGTGACAAAAGATGAAGATCTGAGTCTCTGCTGCTTGGAGCAGCAGGTACCAAGCACAGTCTTGGGGCTGAGAGTGGTTACAGAATCACAGACTGGTTTGGGTTGGAAAGGTCTTTAAAGGTTATCTTGTTCCAAACCCCTGCCATGGCAGGGACACCTTCCATTAGACCAAGTTGCTCAGAGCCATATCCAACTTGGCCTTGGGCACCTCCAGGGATGGAGTGAGAGTCCTCAGTTTTCAGAAATCATCAAAAATAATGAGCTACCTTTTACTAAGCTGTTTGCACAATAAATTAAGCAATCAGATCCCACACTTTATAACAACAGCAATGTCTGAACAAGCAAAAGTAGGAGAGCCTTACCTTGTCGGGATGAACGACGAGCACTGCCCGTCGATACACCTTCTTCACCTGCTCTGGTGTCACAAGGTCTGCCATACTCACAGGTTTCCACTTGGTCTCCCCTGCCCACAACACTGTGTGCATTGTGGACAGCAGGGCTCTTATATTCCTCTCCTTCCCTTCAATCCATTCCAGAACCTGGAGAAAGGAATGTGAGTCTCGATTTACACCTTACATTAGATATTCCACTAGGACAAAGTTTCTTCATTTGAATAGCAGTGACTCCAAGGAGAAGCTTACATTTCTTTCCATACTTTAGAAAACCTTTGGAAGACATTTGTCTGTCTCTAACTGATCATTAATTTTTATATCCCTGCTAAAAATACTGACTTGGTAACGTTTCAGTCATTAGATTGAATAGTCAGGAGTTGTGGTTTCATATTTCAAACATAGAGCAGGACAGACTGAATTTCCCTCCCACCTTAATAGATCTGCAGTTTGGCAATTTATTGAGGAGAGATGAGAGAATTCCAAAGCAGGCAAGATTAATGAGGCAGAGGATTAGTTCAATTAGCTGTACCTGCTAATCAGGGCTGGAGTGATGTGGAAGACCAGCAGCCCAGACAGTAACACTGACTAAGGCACTGTTGATGTGGTCTGATTGAGGACAGAAATGTAACCTTGGAGTTTTGAATCTATTCAGGATGAATGACACATTGACTGTAAAACCATCACCAAGAATTTTGCTTACTTTTAGTTTTTCAGGGTCCATCTCCTTTGCCATTTCTTCTTTTCTCATCTCAGCTATTGTTTTGGGGCCCTTCTTGTCCTTGTGAGCATTAAAGCCTTGACCAGATAACAGATCTTCAAAATCTGCAGACACTTTTGGCTTTGAATCTTAAAAAACAAGATTTGAAGTTGTTATCACAATATGGGTGTATTTAACCCTGGTTTTCTACCCAGGCTACCTCCCTCACTTAATCACATTAATAATCTCCCAGTGCTAATGAGCATGTGGATTCTCATAGAAGATCTTTAGGCTAATTTTACTTTTGAATTTTTATTATAGAATCACAGAATCAGAGAATGGTTTGTGTGGAAAGGGACTTTAAAGCTCATCTAGTCCAACCCCTGCCATGGGCAGGGACATCTTCCCATGGATCAGTTTGCTCCATGTCCCGTCCAACCTGGCCTTCAACACTTCCAGGATTATTATTGAGGACCATTTGGAATACAGGATTTCCTAAATAACAGCACACTTTAGAGTCTAGGACAGGATATATCATGAAATGATCAATATGATTTACTTGTTTAAGTAACCTGCAAAGGTGTTTGAGCATTATATCAGTATCAGGAGCCATCCTGTTGGACAGAACTCCGTGGCCCTTACCAACATTAGCGGGTCCTTTCCCCCGTTCACCCTGTGCTCCAGGCATGGCTGAGAAGCTCACGTTGTAGTTGGGTTTGTTCTGAGGGGAGGCGTGGGGCACGCTGGGCTGGGCTTTGGGCTGAGCCTGCTGCCAGGTGTACCCAGCTCCCTGCTGCCAACCACTCCCGCCCATGGGCTGCGGCGACGGCTTCTGTGGCGACGGCGGGAACCCCCCACCCATGCCCGTCGGTGTGGTTGGCTTGCTGGCAAATGAAGGGCCACCTGCAGGGAACAGGGAAAGGAGGGATAGTGGGTGTTACAAAATCCCCCAGGTGCCTGGTTTCTGCTCTGCCATGAACTTTTGCAACATCAAGCAAACCCCTTCAACTTCCCTGTTGTTGCTCAGTGAGCTGGTTAAAGGACAGTACCTGTCTTTGAGGATTGCACAGGGATTGGAGGAGTGGGTGGCTGGGGAAACACAGAGAAAGCTCTGTGTAGCTAACGAGGAGTCACAGCTCTCTGTGTATGGTGGCAACACAGAATGACAGAATGGTTGAGTTGGAAGGGACCTTAAAGATCTTCTAGTTCCAACCCCTCTGCCATGGGCAGGAACAGCTTCCACTAGACCAGGTCACTCAGAGCCCCATCCAACCAAGCCTTGAACACTTCTAGGAATGGGGCAGCCACAGCTTCTCTGAGCAACCTGTGCCAGTGCCAACATCCAGCTGACATGTGTTGAAATTCTATCTCCTCATGCTGTGCTCATGTAATACCGTCCCACAGAGTTGTGGGTTTCAGCACCTTATTACTTTAGGGGATGCTTTTCTGGCTCTGTTTGGGGTGGGAGGTACCCAGTGTTAATGTTTTATTATTTGAGACTGACATCCACGCTCAACTCTGAGCTCTGAAATGTGTCATGGAAACTGCATTAAGTGCTTTAGACTCGGTCATGAACAACAAAAATATGGTTAAATGTCCTGGGGATGCCAAGCCATTTGTTTTTAAACCCCACAACTTTCCTAACAGAATCCATGCTTTAAAAGCACCTCAATGGCTCTGACATGGATCTTGGCAGACTTTTTATTTTGCTCCTGCAGAGCAGCTTGAGATCCAGCAGAGGGAACTGGGAAACCTAATTCCAGAACCATGCTGGTACTGACGCAAAGGGGAAAACAAACATCAGACAAAACCACAACGGCTCCAAAATGCTGAGAGCAGTGACAAAGGGAAGAAAAATCTATTTACCAGAGTCAGAGAAGCCAACGTGCTGGGGCTTAAGGAAAACTTCAATAATTTCTCAGAACTGCCTTTTTAACTCTGGGGTTGAGGGTTTGCTGATTGTTTTGTGTGATAAAGCAAGGGGGAAAGGCTTGTCTGAGCGTTCAAGCAAACAGCCCTTTGTAGCCAGGTGCAAGTATTCCATCTTTAAAAAATACTGCAAATTAGAGGCAGATTAATGAGCTTCCACAGTTTTCCTCACAAAGCACAAAAATGAGTCAAGTCTAGAAAGAAACAATTCCTCAAGAACCCCAGTAGCTTTGAACAGACAAATTCTCCTCCCATGCCTGTTAGTAGCAGTTCTCCAGCCAGAGTTGAACACAGAGCATCCTTAGCCAGAGTGTGTTTAGACTTATCAGAAGTTATGCTTTGCAATCCATGGAGGTCCCAGCTGAGGTCCCAGCACATTGCCAGCAGATTTTTTGACAGAGGATCAAGAAAACTACAGATTTGTGAGAGCTTCCAGAGAATCAGGCAGAAGGCAAAGCTTGACAGGAGCACTGGTGTGCAGGTAGGTTGAGAGGACCCTCACATACCAGGCTGTTCATTCTTTCTCTGAAAGAATGCTGGTAATTTATTCTTTTATTTACTTAATAGGAGATGCAAACCTGCTAAACTTGCTCCAAGAGTCCCCAGGTCAGCAAACGGATCCAGTGTTTGGGGTTTAGGCTGATGAGTCGGAGTGCTGTGGAGGGATCCTGTAGGACTGGTGGCAGCAGACTTACTTCCCATTCCTAGGCCACCTTAAAGGGAAAAGACATATACACATATATACATATATAACAAAAAATATTTTTGTTTTTTGCCCTGTTTGACATGAGTGCAGCTCTTACCCAGTGCTCAGTCACATGATGTTAGCAGACTGCTATTAAAACTGAGGCAGGTTCCTAAGCAGTCTCAGCTCAGTGCTGGCCCAGGCTAGTTGCACACCCACTCACAATTAGGCTCAGCACAGGAATGTTCCCTAGACTGTCTGCAGTGACAGAGTAATTATGACAAAAGGGTATATTTTAAGAACTAGAAGCCTTCAGGAAGCAACTTTGGTAGGACATACCAAATCCCAAGATTAGAAAGAATCATGCAACTGTTTAGTGACGTCCTAGGAATGCACAGCACTTCCCAGGTCCTTCTGGTTGCTCTGCACTGGAACGGAACACACCTGTGTAACACCCTCACCAAGCACCTGTCTGGTTTTGAGGAAACAAACCCAGATTTTTTTCAACAGGAGTTTAGAAGTCTTTAGCCATATCCTCCCCTGGATGACTGGGAGACCAGGACAACAGGTACTGCAAACCTGCTGTAGTTCAGCTGAGATAATTGACATATTTGTTGAGGTTTTGGGGTGTTTCTCAAAGCTTTAAGCCACAGAAAGAGGGAGCCTGTTCTCTGCAGTCACCGGCAGCATTTTCCCTCTGCCTCACCTCTCTCAGGGCTCATTAAGGTTTGTATTTGCTAAACACCCCGAATTTTTGATACATACCTGCTTTGTTGGGCCAGTCCCAACCACTGGAAACATCTGGTTGTATGGAAACTGTTGGAGTGCTAGAAGCTGAGGAGAATGGTTAATATAAATATCTCAAAGTAGTGCAGGAAAACCAACATAATCCAGTGTCGACTAAAATATACTTGAACTCTATGAACAAGATCTACGAACCTCTAGTGGAAGGTGTCCCTGCACGTGGCAGGGGACTGGAACTGGATGATGTTTAAGGTCCTTTCCTACCCGAACCCTTGTAGGATTCTATGAGTCCAAGAGCAGGGGACAAAGAGCAGGAGACAGTATTGTGTCCATCCATGTGAACTTCTCCCCTATGATGGGCATTACAATTGTAATTTTTTTTCTGATCTCATGCTAGACAGAAGTAAGTGGGGAAGGACACAGATTTACAGTGCTCATTTTCTGATAACTTTGGTCAGAGCCCTTATATGCTTATTTATAAAATCTTTCCTACCAGAATAACACATGTTGAATACATCTCAACCCAAGGAAATATTCTACATGAAAAGGGCAAGAGAAAACAAACAAAGCAAAGCAGCCCACACAGATGCAAAACAGAAAGGACACTCACAGCCCTTCCTTTAACCCTGTCTCACATGAAACCTGGATATCTAAGGCATTCACCCTGGCAGCATTTCATTATCCACAGATACCAGCACTGTCATTTAATACCTCACCATGCTGGGATGCCATTGAAATTCCCTTCATTAGTGCAGCCAGCTCCAAGTGTGACCCCATGTCTTATTCACAGAGTGAATATCCAGTGCCCAAGTCTGGCAAAGCAAGGATGTGAGCAGTGCCAGCAGCACACTACTTGCCTCCTTGGACATTCCAGCTTTCCAGGGAGATGGTTACACCCAAAGCACATGTGTTAGATGATCAGACACAAACAAACCCATTTCTGAATGTGTTTCAGAGAAGGTTACAACATTAAATTTTAGCAAGGGAGGAGAAGGTTACAACTAAGGAACGTTTCAAATGAAGAGAAGAAAGTCCAGTAAACGAAAAAAATTCCTTCGCTTCACATAAGAGTCAGATTCATCTGTGAATTTGGTCAGGGTTATAGAGGATATAAAGAAAGTAGATGCCTATAACTAAAAATCCATGCTGTATTTAGTCAGTTAATGGTAGTTTGGTTCAAGTGAGACCTCATAGCCACAGGAATATGAGAGCAGACGTTCTTCATGGTCTCTCTTTTCCATTTATATAAATAGCTTATTAATTAAGTCTAAGACTTGAGCAAAACTAGGCTCATCCTACCACACTTAAAATTATGAATATGCTTTAAGTCTAGAGAAAAAAAGCTCTTTCCTGTTTAGTGGGGTTTCTGTGGTTTTGAGCCATTTTATGGTGAGCATCAGTTTGTACTTAATGGCTCCATGGCTATTTAAAAGTAGCATTTCACATTTATTTAAATATAGAAGAGCCTCCCTCTCTTACCCATGTGAAAGGGGTCACTGTGCACAGTTGGTGAAGGGCTTCTTGTGGCTTGAAGGAAAGGATCCCCAGGGACAGCAGATGAACCAAGGAAGGAACCCAGGAGGTCGGGACCAGCTTGCTTGGGGCTACTTCCAAATGGATCAAAAGCAGTGGCTGTAAAAACACATTTTAGAAAACTAAATTATTGATTTGTACAATGAGTTGGCTTCAGGGGAAAGACACTGGGGCATGGAGAATAAAACCTAACACCTAATACCTGCAGAGAGCAAACAGGAGACAGTGTGAAACTGTGGGGGAGCAACTGAATGGTATCAGCAACCCAGCCAAATTCTGGGGTCCTAGAGAGCCTCTTGACTTGGTCATGGCAACACACTGACCCCATCTTTGGTTTCCAAACAGAGGGGTTGAATTTAGGAGCAGGCAAATTGAGTATTTAAGTACTCAGACATTTCAACTTGCACAAACTGCCAGTACATAAATGGATGGTGAGGGACAGCCTGGAGCTTGGAGTTAGTGCCCTGATGCAACTCCTGCTTCTTCTCAAGAGCTAAATGCAATTCAAGATGATTTCAGGCTGGCAAAGGTTACAAATGTTGGGGGTAAAAGGGTAACATTTTAGAAATGCTTTAGAAAATAACTGTTATCTTTCCTACAGATCATCACTTGTTATAAAAATCCAGTTCTTCTTAAACTTCATATTTTATCAGTTTTTTTAGTCATCTCTTTCATACAACAACCCCAACAAACCCAACCAAAAAAATCTCCTATGAAGTCACTCAGGTTTTTACTTGTCAACAAATTTAAGATAAAAAGCATCCTGAACAGAGATGCAATATATGCTACTGTAAGAGATACAATCCATACAAGCTGTGCACTGTGTTAATGATGCTACTTATGTTTCTCAATCAATTACTACTGTCATCTCACAAGCTCTTATTCTTGCTTTCTCGGCTTGGAACAATTTAGCTGTGTGATCCTGGCTCTACAAAGCACAACAACTTTTCCTGATCTGTTACTGCACCTCTGCCTTGTGAGATGTGTCTGCACGACCTTCCCACCCCTGGGCAGAAGCCCCAGGACTGAGCCTACAACAGCCACAGCAAGTTGAAGCTTCTGCAGGTAAAAGTGACCCAATTTCTTCCACTGAAACTTGTATTCTTCTCTGCTCTCTTTTCCCTTCCTCTGTTCACTTACCCCTCTGAAAGACCCCTCTTTCTAACATCTATCCAACCATTCCTTCTGCCTGCCTGGTCTCAGTCTGTCTTGGAAGAAACAAAAGTTCTGTATTTCCTGGTCCAGGATCAATATCACAGGTCCAGACCCACTAAGTTAAAAGAGAAATTAAATTCAAAGTGCTATGGGTCTACCCAAAACCTGAGAGGATTTGTTTTTAAACTAACAAGCTCCTGATATGTATTACTGGAAGAGCAAAACTGGGGATCTCCGGTGGCTGCCGGTGTAAGGAGCCACCAAACATTTGTGTGTGCTCCAGTAGAGACTTTAGGGAACACACTGGTTCGTGTTCTTGACTGTGAAGATGCACCAATCAAGGCTGGTCTCTTGGGATTCCCCCAGCTCTTAATTTTCATGAAATGAGGGTACCCAAGAGGAATCCAAGAGCCCAGAGCTGCTCACCCAGTGGGTTCTCAAAGCACGTGCCCCAGGTCCCACAGGGCACAGCCACCATTACCTTCTCCCATCCTTGGGGATGGGGACGGGGACGCTGAGGCTGCAGAACGCCGAGGAGTTGACTGCACAGATCCAGGTCCCCCCACATGGAAAACCTCCTCAGCAGCAGGCTGTCCGCTCTGACTCGGGGCACTCGGCCCTCCAACCCCAAACAAATCACTCAGCAAGTCTGAGTTAGAGGGGGCAGCCGTGGGCTGCGAGGGAAAGCTCTTGCTCATAGGGCTGCCATCCAGGCCCAGCAGGTCCACATCTTCAGGAGGGGGTGGTGCTGGAGGTTCTTGCTGCTTTTTGCTGTGTTTTGGTGTCCCGTGGGGCTTGTCACCGCTGGCATTACTGTGCTGACTGGAAAGGGACAAGAGTTCGTCATCTGACTGTTCGCTTTCCTCATGCACCAACGCTGCTCGATCCTCTGAGGTGGGGTGAGAGCTACTTTTGTCAGATTTCTGATCTAAATGATGATTAAAAATAAAATTAGGTATCTGTTAGTTGTGTCATCACAAAGGTCCCATAAAAGTCAGCTTACAAGCAGAACACTAAGCTACTGAGAATATCACAGCAGTGTTTTGCTGCGTTTTAAATTGTAAGTTGACAAATTTCTTCCCCAAAAGGGGTGTCCAGCCCTGGCACAGGCTGCTGAGGGCAGTGGCTGAGTCCCCGTCCCTGGAGGGATTTAAAAGCAATGTGGATGTGGCACTTGGGGACATGGGTTAGTGGCGGCCTCAGCAGTGCTGGGGAATGGTTGGACTTGACGACCTTAAAGGTCTTTTCCAGCCTAAATGATTCCATGATTCCTTTGCAAAGATAAATATGAATTTTATCATCAAAGTTTGTTTAAAGTTTGAGCATCAAGGAGGCCTCAGGTGAAACTTCACACTAGAACTATGTCAGTAATCACCATATACAGCACAGGGCAGCAATGTTTGAAGAGGACATTGTAGGAAATTAATTTCCACTCAATTGCAACATAAGGGTGTGCCCGGCTACAACACTGTGATCTAATGGGAAAGACATGCTACAATGGGATCCTTCAGCCTGACTCTGTGCTCCAAGGAGCAGGGAAAAAAGCTGTTTATCCTGTTCAAAGCAGATTTTACTTTGCAGACCAAGCCTGTGTACCTTGCCAGCTGAGAGAGGAGAAGAATGCACTCTGCCCAACGTTCCTGATGTTATCCTGGGGTGAATCCGTGGGACCTCTGCCTGCAGCACAGAGCACCAGAGACATACAATCAAGCCAAACCAAGCTCAGCCTGTAGGTAAATGTGTAAATGGATAAATCTCTGCTGCCCTTACCTGCCAAAGCAAGAGTGTCCTGGTGCTCCTGGTGAGAGGAGAAGAGGATGGATGGATTGATGTCTTTTGTTGTGAAGTTCTCCCATGGGGGAGTTAGTTCAGTTTGTCTGTCTGTGGACTGTATTTCTATGTCCAGTATAACATGAAAGAGCTGAGGATATTTGTCTGGAGAGTCACAGGCATCCAATTCAGGCCTAAAGGGGACAAGAGTGGTAGAGTTTTAAAGGGAAGAATATTTCTGGCAAGCTATATAAAGTCTTTCAATATATGCAGGCACAGAGACTTCTCATGTTTCATCTGTGACTGTTCTCCCTCAGCCTTCATAAGGCTTTTATGTGGCAGGTATGATTAATGTTCAGCTTCAGATACTCACTTGGTGAATTTTAGAGTGGTTGTTCCCAGGGCTATGAATCCAGTATGAAATTGAATTTGGAATATTTGTGTGTTGGTCATCTGAAAAAAAATCACAAACCGCAGAGCACCAGACTGAACAAGTGCATAAATTCATGAAATTAAAATATCTGTTTATATGCAGATAGTTAGTCACGTCTACCCTACTACCAGCTACTATATAGACTAATCTTAACTGCTGCATAAGCTAATTCATTCTGCTTGTTCTACAGGCAGCAGAGCTTTTCCTTTTCAATATTCCCAAATATTCCAAATATTTTCATCTGCCTTAAACCCTGCTGCTGCAGCCTCCATATAAGCAGAAAGCCTTCATAGCCTTCAGGTACATGCTTCTCTTTATATCTGAGATCTACTCATCAGTTTTGCAATTAAATAAAACTGTTTCCACAGTTTCATTTCATTAAATTATTTATTTCTTTTATTTATTTATAAATAAAAGAAATAAATAAAGTAATTTTTATTAATTATTAATATAAATAATTACATTAAAATAGGGTTTGGAGCAACAGACTTGGACCCCAGGAAAACACAAGACCCTTTCACTTGCAGTAGAGGCTTTAGGAAAATATTATCTCTACAGCAACCAGCACCAAAAACAAATGGAGAAGAGAAAAACATTCTCTGGTCACTCTGCCACTTGAATATTAAGGTTCCCAACATACAATCAGGAAAACTATCAGGATCCCATGTTTAACCACCTCTTGGTTCCCCACATTGCCTTTACCACACAAGAGAAGTTAAACAAGCTCCTACTTTGGCTTGAAGACGTCCCCCAATGGTGGATCTCATGTGGTAGACAGAAACAACAACATCTCCATGGACAGTGGCTCCCAGTGGAATTAGGACTTTCCCTTCTTGCACACGATATTCTCTTCAAGGGGAAGAGAAGGAAATCCGCAGTTAAGGTCCCTCCTACCACCCATCATCAGGGTCAACATAAAACTGTCATCTCCTTCAGGGCAAGCAGGGAGAAGGAGCATTCAGTGCTCTGCTTGGTGTTAGGGTGAGTTAAAACAAAAATATTTTGCAGGGGAAACCAACAAAGCACTGAACAATCCCACCACATGACAACCTCAGACTCACTCTGGCTTTTTATTTCAACACTAGGCACTAACTTCCAATAAATTTCAATTAATATCTTCATTTATCAGTCAGCCTGACAAAGTTATAAGACACATTCGAGCAAAATGCTCCTAAGGATGGGAGGAGGTCACAGAACTCACTTCATCCTCTCATACTCCTGGGCAGTGGTGAGGATCCTGGTCTCTCCGCTGAGGATGTCACAGAAGGGCCGGCAGCCGTTGCGTTGCTTGTTGAAACAGGGGACAGGGCTGAGGGTGACTGATTTGATAGTGAGTGGTTTGCAGTGAGGAATGATGGGCTTGTCTGCTATTAGATCACAAATGTATCCTATGTACCTGCAGGCAGAAAAAGGCAGTGCTGAAATCACCATCCCAGGTGACCAGTTTCCATTTCATACTCAGAGTCTGCCTTGAAATTCAGTGAAAGTGCCGTTCTTGCACAGGTCCAGGACTGGAGTTTCCATGTACTCCAGCATCCTTGCAGCTGGCACAAAACCTACACTGCTGCTTCTGCAAGGATGCAGCTGACACAGGGGAGGGATTCACCCAGGCACTGTTAACCACAGATTCATCACAGGAAGGTTTGGGTTGGAATGGACCTTTAACAGTCATGTAGTCCGACCCCCTGCAATGAGCAGGGACACCTTCAACTGAAATAATAGAATAATTCAGGTTGGAAGAGACAGCAGAGGCCTCTTCAGCTCTCTGCTCAGGGCAGGACCAGCTTCACAGCTCTGTCTCAGAACTGGGTTATGTGCTGGGGTAATACCCAGCCAGTAATCTCCAAGGCCAGCAATCCCACAGCCACACTGGACAACCTATTCCAGCCCCTGCTCACCACTTCACTAATTTCTGAGGAGCAAAGTGGAGTCTGAATGCCTGTCTCAGCCTGGGGCTGAGCACACAGTGCCAAAACACACATGACAGGGGCTCAGGCAATTTTTAGCATGAAGAATACACCTCATAGAGTTCAGTCAGGATTCTGTACCTCCTGTGAGATGGCCACAGTACAATTCCAGGTCTCTTTGTGTTCAGCAGCTGCATCGCAGGGCCAGGACTAGAGAAGAGGTGACAGAAGCAGAACATGGCGCTGACCAGAACTGCTGAGGCTGCACGGCCGTCCTGTCAGAGGGGGCAGGGAGAGAAAAGTGTGTGAGTATCAGAGAGATCCTTAAAATTCCAGATCTCCACTCTTCCTTAAATCACAAACAGTCATTTCTCCAGAAAGACTAGGACTAAGACTGTCAGCTAATGAGGATTTTTCTGTTCTGGGTCATTTATTTAATACCCAGGACTTCAGTGAGTGGCACTGGCCTGGATCAAAGTTAAGATAATATCTAGGGAGCAGCCAAAGCTGAGGATGGTTTAGATATGTTTTTAAAGCCCATAAGTACATTTTGTCTGCAAATGTTGGTGTTTCATGGCTGCTCTCAAACTGTAATATTACAATTATTTTAAACGTAGGCCTGGTAGTGACTACAGGGATCAGTGCACATCCATCCCTTGTGTGCAGGTACTTGTCTAAGAGAATTATTCTGGAAGAGTTCAAAAACAAAAAAATCCAGCCCAAGGCTCCCTCACCCAAACACCTCCAAAGCCCTCAAGCTACAGAATGTTCCTTAACAAGTCTATGGGGGCTTTCAGGGTGATTAAGGATGGAAATACATTTGCTGAGTCAGATTGATGGACCAAAAATCCAGAAAGAACAGGAGAAAATCAGTGTATCCTCAGTGCCCTGGCTCCCTCCTGTACCCAGGAACAGTCATATGGACAAGTCATATGGACCCTACCCCAGCTCTGGTGACCCAAAGAAAAAGCCCTTCCACTAAAATCCATGTGTGGACAGTCATGGCACAGTGATGAGTATGAGAACCTGCTCAGTCCTGCCAGGGTACTATAGCACCCAGTTTATCTCCCTCATGTCAGAAGGGACAGAAGATCCCAGAACTCAGAACTCAAAACTCATTTCCAAGGAAGAAGTAGGAAAGCTACTGCCCCATCAGGCAAGCAGTACCCCTCAAATTCTGACACA
This sequence comes from Pachyramphus minor, assembly GCA_013397135.1. Lineage (NCBI taxonomy): Eukaryota > Metazoa > Chordata > Aves > Passeriformes > Tyrannidae > Pachyramphus > Pachyramphus minor. The sequence continues at coordinate 246,810 of VYXB01004701.1, forward strand.
AATTAAAAGTTATACAGAATTACAAAATCCCAGAATGGTTTGGGCTGGGAGGGACATTAAAATCCATCCAGTCCCACCTCCTGCTATGGGCAGGGACAACTTCCACTATCCCAGGTTGCTCTAAGACCTGTCCAACCTGGCCTTGGACACTTAGGGATGCGGCAGCCACAGCTTCTCTGGGAAACCTGTGCCAGGGCCTCACCAGCCAAGAATTCTTTCCCAATATCCCATCTAACCCTGCCCTTTGACAGTGGGAAGCCATTCCCCCTTGTCCTGTCCCTCCATCCCTTGTCAAAGTCCCTCTCCAGCTCTCTTGGAGCCCCTTTATGTGCTGGAAGGTGCTCTAAGTTCTCCTTGGGAGATGCTTCTGGGGCTTGTATGGGGTCTGTGAGTTTAAATTTTGGCTTTGGTCACAGCATAAACAAACAAGCACCTGGGATGCAGTTCCTGGTGGGATGAAGAAAAAGGAGGCACCTTTTAGGTATTCCAGCCATTTTGTGTAGGATTTGCCATACTGAAGCTGACTCAGACCCTGGGAACCTCCTTGACTTCAAGAGGCTGTTTCCTTTTTTAAGGTTTAGCCCCTGCCAATTGCTTCTGACAAGATCTCTCAGGTTCATATAAACCAACTGGGCTTCCACAGACTGGTTAGAGAGTGTTGGAAATGACTCCCTGTCCTTTACAGCATTATCCTGATATTCACTGCTCAAAGGACAGTAAAGGAATTTGATTCTTGAACTGATTTCCAGGACTGGAGGCATCCAGTGCATCCTCCTCTCTGTTTGAAGGGAATTTACGTCCCGTAGCCTCTGGCTGTGCTGTGCAAGGCAGAAATGCCAGACTCATATGTGAGGTCTATGCAATTTGGGATCAGTCATTTCCTCCGTTCCTCCCAGTTCATGCTAATCAGGGCTGACAGCCTCCTGGATTTAATTTAGGCTCCAGAAGCAGAACACAACTCTCCTTTTGGGCATTGCTGTCAGTATGAAAGGCCGTATGGGGTAAATTACAGATCAGTCCTATAGAATCACACCGCTCTCCTGCAGCCCATCTGCACTTTTCCCTGTGCTGAATAACCCTTGTGGGGGATTTACCATTTCAGGTGTGATGCACAAAGAGCAGTTGAAGGCAGCTGGGCTCCTTCAGCCAGACCTGACAAGTACTGATAGCAAGAGACTTCAAAATTCTCAGATTCACAGTTTGACAGAATTCCCATCTATGTGTGTTCTGCCCAATTTCCATCAACCTACAGTCTGGAGGCTCCGTTTTCTCCTGCAACTACTTAAAATAAAATGTGAAGTCATAGAATCCCAAAATGGTTTGGGAGGGGCCTTAAAGCCCATCCAGTCCCAGGGGCACCACCCACTAGACCAGGTTTCTCCAACCTGGCCTTGAACAATTCCAGAGATGGGGCAGCCACAGCTGGTCTGGACAACTTGTTCAATTGGGCAAATCACAGCAGCCTGACAAGTCTTACAGTATATTCTCAGATGAAATTCAATCCTTTTTGCTCCTCATCATCTCTACAGTTCACTGCCAGAACAATTTTAACCTCTCTGGCTTTGCACTCCTGATTCTTGTTCAGTGTTACCCCTCCCAGCTCATCTCTGCAGCTGCACATGGAAGATGATGTCCCTCTCTATGAGTTTTATTACAGCCCTTTTTCTTTTAGAAGCTGTCCCCCTGCTTGCATACAGACTCCAGACACGCAATATGACTTATGGCTCGTCATGTGGTGACTCTTTGGTCACTCTGTACATACCATGCAGTGGATGACACAGACATTTTTGGGGTTCTGCTTCAGCCAGTTGTGCATGTTCTTGCAGACAGCGTAGAGGTTGTGCAGGCTGGGTGCCTGTCGGACTGGCCAGCTACATTCAGACACCTGCAGGAAGGGCACCAGCAACAAAACCAGCTTTGTAAGAGCATTAAGCCAGGCCTGCTTTACAAATGCTTTCTGCACAGAAACCTAGTTCTCTTTTACAACCTACAGTTATGTGCTTGAAACCTGCTCCGTCTCTCCCCGTGCATAAATCTGCACCGTGACTTCCATGAATGATAAGGAGGCAAACAGAAAAGCATTCTCAGACAAATAACATAACACTGATGTGTTGGCCCTGACTGCACATTTTTAAAAATTTACATTCCACGTCAGATTATCTCAAGTGGCCCTTTCATAATGCTCCAGTCTCACATTGATTTCTGCCATCTCTAAAGCCTTTGTACAACGTGTCCCTAAAAACTGCTGCTCTGATTTGAGAAGGGTGCTGAGCATCTGTTGTTCTCAGTCGTTTTGAGTCACAGGATTTTGAAGCCCTATGTGACAGATATTAAGCTGATGAAAGGGAAACTTTTGTTAAAAAAAAAAAAATCATATCTGAGTAAGTATAGTTAATATATGAGACAGAAAATTGAATGACTCCTTAGAGCTGAAAAACCACAAATCCTAAAGTATGTCTAGTTACTATTCATCAATGTACTAGTTCTGAGTCATAACACTTATCTCCAGAACAGTCCTTGCAGTCTCAAGCAGCACATCAAATAGCCTTAGACAGACACCTCCCTTTCATCTGGTTTTAATTGAAATATCTTTTTTTTTTTTTTAAGGCATTTCTGGCTAGAAGAAATTTAAAGGAGAAATGTCATGAGGCTTGTCCTCAGACAAAGAATAGGTTTTCTCTCTCGGCTGACATTTGGATCCTGCTTAATGAGAACAGGGAAGGAAGGAGATGATCTGCCCAGGTGTTCTTAAATAGACATATGATTCCCATACCTATTTCATCTCTCATAGGAAGGAAGTGCTCCAGGTTTCATAAAACTTGCGCTTGAGGTTCTGTCTTGCACCTGCACAACATCTTGGAGCAGAACCAGGCATCCTGACTCAAACCAGAGAACCACCAAGCTGTGTGTTGTGTCAAGTGACAGCTCCAAGGACTCCCAGGGGATGAAGGGACAGGCCAAGCTGGCAGGACTGCCTAACCCAGGCATCCATCCTGCTGCCAGAGCTCTGCTTAACATTTGGTGGAGTTTTGTCTAATCTAATATCTAATTAGATATTCGTCTAATCAGTTTTTAGACTCGTGAAAGTTTTTGATCTCCAGAATATCCAAAAGTTCAGTTGTGCCCTTGATGAGCAAGTGCAGGCATGTGTTATAGAAACCATCCAACAAGTCATACCATGCTCAAGGTTTGGAAGGCAAGAAATGACCATTCCCTATTTACCCCCTCTGCAGCATTATACTCATTTCGCACCTTCTCCTGTCTCAAGAACTGTGGTTTGTCTCACATCCTTCATTTTCTCTTTTAGAATTAATATGACCAATGACCCTTTCACTGACAATCTTCTAAACAAACCTCACACCAACACACTGTCAAGCATCTGGAAAAGTCATTATCATTTGTCTAGAAAATAATATACATTTCCCAACAGTCCCTAATTATATATTTATGTTGCCTATAATTACACATCTGCCTGTTGGTTGGCAATTAAGAAATTAAATCCGCTCCATGTAGCATTTCGTTTACATCAAACATAACCTCCCCACCACTCATGACACACAATCTTGGGGAAAAGTAACAGGAATTCTTCTAGAGCTCTGGGAATGAGCAGCCAGAGCTTGTTTTACTTTAGCAGTAGGGCAGCAAGTGCCAAGAATGTGACCCATCAGGGACTTTGAAGTTTGGGTTTGTATAATGTTATATTTGTGTTACATGTTTTGAAACTGCTCAGGCTTCCTCAGGCAGATGTGAGCTCTCCTCTCCTTTCCTGTTGGGGACACAGAGAGAACAGAGCACAACAAGGTCTCAGTGTAAGGAGTCATAAAATGGGTTGGTTTGGGAGAAACCTTAAAGTTCATGTCATTCCACCACCTGCCATGGGCAGGGACACCTTCCACTATCCCAGGTTGCTCCAAGCCCCATCCAGCCTGGTCTTGAACATTTCCAAGGATGGAGCAGTCACAGCTTCTCTGCACAACCTTTCCCATTGCCTCACCAACCACTCATAGTCCCCTGTCCTCCTCTATAGACTGGGCACTTGGAGCTTTGTGACCCACTCAGCCACATCCAGGCAGGAAAATAGCCCAGCAGGACATTAATTCATCTCCCTCCTGTGCCACTACACAGCAGAGTGACCTACTTTGATCATAGGAACAAAAAAGTTTTAAAGAATCTAGGAATTCAAAAGCTTTTCATCCTGACATCCTCATCCACAGCAGAAAACACTCTGAAGATGATTTCACCTACTTGGTGGCCCATTAGTATCTTTTATGGTACATATGAAGTTCAACCTTATTTTGGTTTCATGTGTTGTGCCGCACACCTTCATTTTCATGTAAAATACTTGGAATCAGTATTTCCTAGCTCATAACCTGAAACTACAATATTTTGTTAAAAGATGCATCATTTTTTCCTGTGTGAATCAAGGCAATGGTTACAAAGCTCCAGGTCATGTTTTGAGAGTGAGGTACAAAGTCACCTGCTAAGATTTTGAGTAGGCAAAACTCAGTGTTGGAGAAATTATAGACAGATCATATAACAATAGAAGTTTAAAGCTGGGCTTTCAGAACTATATGGATCTTCCTCCACCCACCAACAGCAAGAAATGGGCCAGAACCAATCAGGACTGAAGATTCAGAGCCTTTGATATCTTTTAATTAGTCTTTCCTGTTCATTTACTCATCTTTGAAGTTATGGCTGGTTACTGATGGTCACTGAGAAATTTGCTTCATGAGGGAGTGATTTCTGGGGATCAGAGCAATCGCTGAAGGTAAATTCAGCTATACCTCAAATTAAAATTAAATTAGGCTTATAGATTAGATTCATTTACCCTGACTGAGGGTTAAGCCTGGCAACTGCTTTTGCCTTTTTTGTTGAAGGCAACAAAAAGTTAGAAATTTTAAAAAAAAACAACAAAACACATCACTCCCTTGTGGGAGAAGGAAAGAACAGGAAGTTTTTGGAAAGATTAAATCTAATCTTGCATTTCACCAGCAGCATTTCACAGAGATTTCCTCTAAAAGCCATTAATGAAGCAGAGCCTCGCAATGCTCCTGTAATGCTGCTCTGGTTTTAGGGAGGGAAACTGGGCCACAGAGTGGAGGTGGGTTTTTAAAGTCACAAGAGCCAAAATGCCCCTTAGAACCAGTTTCCAGTCCTGTGCTTTGCCTGCTAAGGGCCCCTGCTTGATTAAAGCACAGGATTGTTCAACATTAAAATAATCTACCTTCTTATACTGGTAATTTCTTTCAAAACCCTTTCATTTTATTCTTTATTTCTCTTCAGCAGCTTCTAACAGCTCTGTAGGAGCTCAGAGTGCAGGCTCCACTCAGTGCCTCTTTCTTACATGAGAATTATGCCCTGAACTTTCCAGCTCTTTAATCCCTGTGATCCCAGGCATCAGCTAAAACCCAAAAACCACCACAGCAGCTTAAAACCACCTCTAACTCCTTAATCATCTTCTTACATTCTGCCACACTCAGGAACAGAACCTGATGCCCCTTTTCCCAGGGAGTTTCACCCCTTCCTCCTATTAAACCCTTGGGAGACACTCACCCTGTTGTGGAACTTGGCACTGCGATAATATTTGGGGGACAAGTTGAAGACGGTGTAGTGGTCTGGATGTCTGGAATCCAAAAACGTCCTTACATCTTCAATGTGGTTCCTGAATCCCAGCTCCACGCCTTCAGCCGGAAAAGACATCACTAGGAAAGCAAGGAGAAGCCAGGCTGAGTCTTTATGTAATTGTGGGATACTACAGGTTGTATTTATTCAGTAAACAGCACTTACCTATGATTCTTGAGGTAATGTAAGAAATATCCAGCTCCCCCTTAGTGTAACTAAAAGAAGACAAAGCAGGAGACAGACATTACAAAAGCAGCACATTAGAGGAATCAGAAGAGTGTTTTCCCACAAAAATCTACTTATCACACAAGGAAAAATGATCTTAAAAGTAACTCTTAAGAAGAGGGAGCAAATGGCTTCCTGCAGACAGTGACCCAGCCTTCCTCTCTACACATGCAATTAACTGGCTGCAGGACTTGGAAAAAAGGTCCCTTTTCCCTTTTGTCATTAATTTTCAGTGCCAGTTTTCAGGAGAAATCTCTGGTAGTTTGCCACTTTGCAGATCCCTCAAAGCCTCTGAGGTCTTGCATGCATTGTTTCTTTAACTTCTTGTAGCCCCGTATCCCTTGGAGGTGGGCAAAGAGCCAAGCACAGGGGAGCACACGCCAGCAGAGTCACCTCAGCCCTTTCTTAAGATTCAAAAGATGGATTAGTGATGGGAACATCAGCAAGTAGAGCCTCAAGAGAGGGCATTGATCTGAGCCAGTCTTCAGTGACAAAATATTCAAGTGGTATTGAGTAGAAGGACCCCACAGGGAATCCTCCAGGAACTGGAGACCAAGTGCTCCACTTGCACTGGGCAGGGGATGCTCATTTACTATGAAGCTTAAATTGTTTTACTTTGGATCTCCTGCTTCCTTGAGGTCAAATACCAATTATGAGACAGAATCAAAGAAGCCACTTGTGATTTTCACCTCCTTCCTTTGTTGTGCTCCCTGGGAGTTGTGCTGTGCTATTCAGTTGGCAGCTGGGACTGGCACTTTGCAGCCAGTGCTTTTACCTGCTTCAGCTGTACTGTACCTGGCAACAGACTGCATGACCTTGGAAGATGTGTCTTTCAGGGTATCCTTCAGGTTATCCTTCAAATTGCTGAAGAGTCTCCCTGCTCCTCCTTTCACCATATCTAGCAAGCCTCCCCCATAGCTGGACTCCATGTCTGGTGATGAGGCACCTTCAAGTACAAAAAAATCAAAGGCAACATCACTTGTTTGGAACAAACCCACAGAGCCAACAGTCCCACTGCTCTGGTCAGACCCGACATATTCACAGGGGCCCTGTCAAGAAAGGGGAAAACTGGGTTTACTGATCAAAGTCAAGACTTCCCAGAGATGAGGGATGACAGATTCTTGCCAGCTGAGCTCAGCAACCAGTCTTAAGATGCACCAGGGGTGGTTTAGGTTGGACTTCAGAAAGAAATTCTTCACAGAAAGAGTGATTAGACAGTGGAAAAGGCTGTCCAGGAAGGTGGTAGAGCCTGGAGGTTTTCAATGACTGGATGTGGCAATCAGTGCCATGGTCTGGTTGACAAGGTGGTGTTGGGTCATAGGTTGGACTTGATGATCTTAGAGACATTTTCCAATCTAATTGATTCTGTAATTCTGTGACCTTTAAGATCCCTTCAAACCCAGGCCATTCTATGATTCTAAGCTCCCGCACCTCTCCAGCCAACCCAGAGCAAGACCAGCTCTTCAGCATGAAGCTGATTTTTCGGTCACAACCAAGACCAAACTAACAACCACCTCCACAGGGGTAAGGAAAAGGCCCTCACTAGTTTATCCAACACTATATATGTATACAAATATACATTTGTACATTTGACTGCAGCTGCATGACTGAAGGTTGTACAGCCCAAATTAATCTATGATTCTATGATAAAATGATGTTTTAATTGCTTATCAACTATAAATTAAGCTCTTGACTACTAAAAAAATTGCTTTCTTTTCACTAGGTCTCAACTATTTTGATCTTAACAAATTTTAACTACATTATTATATACATTTATTACCTCATTATGACTGGTTCTAGAGCAAGTCCATGAGTGATGTTAGATACACACTGCTGAAATATTGTTAACATAATCATCATCACCAAAAAATGTTCTAGAGGCATTCAGAATATTAAGAAACATGAAAAAACACCCTTTCAAACCTGCAGTGAGATATCAATAAATCCTTAAACTGCAGATTCCATGGGCAAAGGGTTGTTAATTTTTCCCCAGTGCTTAATGCACTGTGATGTCATGATCCACATGCACCTCATCCGTGTGCTAGACTGGTAAATTTAGAGGCCACCTCTTCTCCTCTGCACTCTGCCAGCTTCAGAACAGAAGATGCCTTCTCAAGGCACAGTGATATTTCTTTTGCCAAAGTACTTGCAAGTCTTCACTTCAAATATGATTAAAGAAAAAGAGAAAGAAAAAGAGAAGGGAAAAAAATCAAACTAACTCGTTTTCTTCGAAGTATGGAGTCAGTGTTAGATCTCTCCTCAAAAAGTTTGTTTTCATGTTACTCTGTGCTAGAAGAGCCAGGGGTGGAAGGAGGAGGAGATGTTCAAAGGCGACTTTCAGTTCTGCAGGTCAACTTTTAACAGGAAGGAAGGCAGAAAGGTGGTAGCTTGGAACAGGGAAAAGGGAACAAAGGGATCAGAGGGCTGATGGCTCTGGACAAATTCTATCAGTTGGAAGTGCTGTAGGAGAGGACAGAAAGGCTTCAAGAGTACAGAAAACCTAGAATCTTTAGAAATCCATCTGAAGATTTTAAAAAAAGGGAGAGAAGAGGAGGAACAGGGAGAATTAAAATTTCACTGTATTTCTAAAAGAATCCATTAATTCCAAGTTTTCTGTGCACACTAAAGCAGAGGAACTGAAGGGATGGCTAATGAAGAAACATGGCACCAGAACAGGGAGGGTTGAGCCCCATATCCCACACATCTTCCTTGGACAACAGCCACCATGCAGGCACCACTGCCGTGCTCAGGGACAGAACCTGATACTTGTTGTTATTGTCAAAAGAGACCCACTGTCAGCTGTCTTCCCTTAATAGGGCCAATCCATTAGCATATGTATCAGCCAGACTAGGAAATACATCTTCTGCACAGGAAGAGGGAAAGAAACTTTGCTGTATCCAGAGGGGAAATACCCACCTCCCTCCTACCCCCACAGAGAAACCCTCACCTCAAATCCACTAGCTGCAGTCCCATGAGTACTGTTTGTGCTTATCCTCAAAAGAAAATGCACTTAAACCAGTCCAGCTTTCAATACTGGGTTTTGGGGCCAGAAATGGGTGAATGAAGCAGATGTGACTCTGAGGGATGGAGGGCATTTTGGCCCTGCCACCATCACCTGCAGCCAGAGGTTTTGCAGGGGACTGCAGAGGGACCAGAAACAAAGGGCCACACACTGCCACCAGCTGATGGAGATGCTTACCAGTTGGAACAAGTGAGAAATTCCTGATTTTGAAGCTTTCCATGCAAAATCTGCACACTGTGGTCCTCGCCTGCCTGGGGAGGTACCTGAGCACCAACCACGCCCCAGGCAACCCACAAACCCTACCAACCACAGGGAATGAATTCCTGCTCTCCAGAGAACCAGGGGGGAAATGAGCCAACATTTAAAAGGCATTTAAGACTCTGTCAGTCTGAATACTTATGCTGATGAAGCAATTCTGGGCTTGAGAGCAGGGAGGTGAAAGCAAGATGTCTAGAAATTGAAGATCAGCAGAGAAGGACTGTTTCATAGGTTACTTAGCAAGAGTAAACAGACCTTTTTTGTCTGTAAAGGGCAGACAAAAAGCAGACATGAAACCAAAGAAAAGGAAGCCGGTTTCCCTCAGTCGGCCCAAACTATATGTAACAGTATCTTCGATGTCAAATGATATATTTTTGCTCAGAGAGCTTCTGCCTGTGCTTTCTTTAGGGATGAAATGAGGAAAGAGATAAATATTCCCTGTTCCTTGTCTTAGAATCATAGAATGGTTTGGGTTGGGAGGGACCTTAAAGCCCATCTCATTCCAACCCCCACTGCCATGTAGAAAAGCATTAAAGCCTTCACCTCCCACCCTCCCAAAATAGTGGTTTGGGAGTATTAAACACCCCTCTATTCTCTTCCAGTGGTATCACAAGATCCTGACACTACAATGAGAAAAAACTTGTTTCCTACAGTGTACATGTCCCAAATTCCACATTTCTGGAAGTTTTTAGCTGCTCTCTGCAGTGATCTACTGCCTCACAATTATTTCTGGGAGGGAGGAAGGGTTGTTTGCTTGTTTTATCCCCTGACACTCTTACCCAGGCACGGTGTGAGAGGGGAGCGCAGCAGAGATCACCCTGTGCCTTAGCAGAAATGGCCCTTTTAAAGTTCCCTGAGCTGAAAGAAATCGAGGCTGCTGTTGTTGTGGCCTTAACAACAAAGCCTGGATTGTTTTAAGGAACATTCAACAAAAAAAAGATACTATTTGTGCCTCTGCCTCCCCCATCAGCCCCGCCAGCCAGCGGAGGAGCAGCACAGCTCACGTTCCTCCCACACGCAGCTCTCCAGCAGAGCAGGGAATGTGGGACGTGCTTTCCCACCAGCATTAAGGGATAGAAAGCTGCCACAACCCGATCAGCATATTTATGGGCTTTCCCTTGGCATTACAATGTGTGGAGGGGAGGAGGAGAAGCCCTGGGGCAGGAATTCCTGCAACAATTTTATTGGAGCATCCTTGTGTAGGTACCTTGTATATGGGGGAGTACTGTGTGCAAAAAATGGAGAAACAGCCCAAACTACCCAGACAGAGCAGAGTCACTGGGTACCCTCAGCAATTCCTGCCATTCCCCACATTCCAACTTTCAGGGGATTACAAAACCATCCAGACATCACTGGAGGAGTTTAAACTCCTGTGTCCAGGGTCAAGGTGTCTGGAGTTTCTAACTGCAAATCTCTAGGCAGGTGGCTCCTTGGATCCAGTGAGATTCCAGGGCTTCATTTGCCAGCTAGGCTTCGAACAACCTGATCTAGTGTCCCTGCCCATGGCAGGGGGTGGAACCGGATGAGTTTTAAGGTCCCTCCCAATCCAAAGCAGTGTTTCCGTGATTCTATGTTTTAAGAGCACAACCTCAGCGTCCTGAAGCCAAACCTTCCTTCCAGCTCATACCTCTCACCTGGACAGCTAAGATTTATCACATTTCATCAAATTCTCCAAACCATCTATGCTGTTATAGGCACTTGAATCCTCTCTTAGATCAGATGTTGCCCAAGTGTAATAATTACATCAACTCTTTAATAGTCACTCTGTGGTGTTTTGTAAAGGGGCTGGGGAGAAACCAGCAGCAGCAGAAGCTGCTAAAACAGCAATAAAGGGGCATTCACAGGAAAAGAAACCTCTTCTACCTGCAGAAATTACTTGGAAAGTTCCTCAGACTCAGACACCCCCTGAAGACCGATTTTTTTTCCTGTTTTTTTAGCTACCAGTCTCATCTGTCCCCTCCTCCACCACTGTCCCAGATTCCTAGTAGAGTTAGATTCCCTACAAGCTGAGCACAGATATCTTAAAGTGTTATTCCATAAAAACAAACAGCCAAATGTGCAGAGTAGGACTGCAGGACAACAGCAGCAGAACAGCCTCCAATCATTGAATAATCCCATCACTGAGACCCCCAAACCCAGGTTTTGCTCATCCTAACACTTTAAGGAGCCACTATGCAAGTGGAAGGCTGCTTCAGAGAGTGTAATCCCCAAGAAAAAAGGTTAAAGCTCCTAGAATTGATTTCAGCATGGACAAAGAGAAGCTTAAAATCAGGTTATAATGATGTTTGGACTCTCCAGGGGCACAGGGAAGCAGAAGATGCATCATGAGCCAAGGAGCCTAATGCAAAATAAGGGCTCATCAGATCCCAAATCACATGAGATTATAAACCAGTGCTATCTCTCATCCCCAAAACCTGTGTGGGTTGGCTGTTTAGCAAGAAGTGTATTAACAGTGAAACTGATGACAACAAGACCCAGCAGTTCTTGAGCAGGAGGGAAAAGCTGGTGAATCCCCCAGAACACAGCCAGTTCCAACAGGAGGGTATAGAACAGACTCCCAGAATCCCAGAATGGTTTGGGTTGGAAGGGGCCTTAAAGTCCATCCAGTCCCATCCCCTACCATGAGCAGGGAGACCTTCCAGTAGCCCAGGTTGCTCCAAGCCCCATCCAACCTGGCCTTGGACACTTCCAGGGATGGGGCAGCCACAGCTTCTCTGGGCAACCTGTGTCAGGGCCTCACCACCCTCACAGCAAAGAATTCCTTCCCCATGTCCCATCTAACCCTGCCCTCTGACAGTGGGGAGCCATTTCCCCTTTCCTGTCCCTCCAAGCCCTTGTCCAAAGGGTAAAGCCAGAATATTTCTTTCCTAAGCAATCAGCATGAGACACATCCCCAGCATTACATCTTCAATAATTTATTCAACTGAGGAAGTAGTTGGGGCTTTTTTAATTGTTGTTTGGGTTTGGTTTTTTTACTGCAGCTTTCCAGCAATTAGCTCGTACTGCTCCATCCAGGCCTTTTGCCTGGAGTAGATGGAAACTGCCTTGAAACAGGCAGGTTTAGGCTGGATATTGGGAAAATTTCTCTATGGAAAGGGCTGTCCAGCCCTGGCACAGCCGCTCAGGGCAGCGGTGAAGTCCCCACCCCTGGAGTGATTTAAAAGCCAATTCCATGATTTTGTGTGTTCCTTCTGCTGCTGGGCAACACAGGGTCCCAGACCTCCCTGGGGAAGTGCTGGCAGCCACTGGCAGCACACTGCAGGGTAGAGGAGCTCAAGAACCTCTTTTTGTGCTTTCCTATGACAAAATTGTAGAACTAATATTGCATGAGCCCAAGGCTTTTTATCCAAAGGTTCATTTGAGACTGCTTAAATGTAAATCTCATGGAAATGTGAAGAATTAAGGTATTTCTGCTTTTACTTAAGAAATACTAACTAAGGAGCGCTGCTTGCTCCATCAACCAAACAATGTGGAGGATTTACACAAAGAGGGGGATTTGCTCCCTTTCTGTGAAGGGTAGTGCTACTGGGAGGGGAGGGAGGGAATTACCCCCCAGTATCTGCCAAATTTGTTCCATTTGTTATGTATTTGCCCCTGTGAAGCTCATACTACAGTGAAAAAACTTCAGGCAGGGCCACCAGCACAAACCATGAAATCAGTCTTTGAGGTTGATTGACGTTCTCTCTGCTTCTCCTCCCTGTCAAAACAACTAAAAAAAGACAAGACTCCTGCCAACACCAAATCATTCAAGTGTCCAAAACACACCAAGCAAACAAAAGAGTTGTTAAACTGAACCTCCCCATTCGAAAATGCAGCGAGGAGAGAACACAAGACAACATTGTCAGTGCCTCTCTTTGTCCCTGTGCCAGTGACATGGAGATGTCTCTCTTCTGACTCAGTGAAAAGGAATCACCAGAGTACAAGAGATTATGTTTGCAAGTATAAAACAGTGGAAGAAGTCTCAACTTCAACACTTACAATTTATTTCAAATGCTTTCCTTTTGCAGCTACCCTGCCTGAGGAAGCATAAGCAAGTCTATCCCCCGAGTGTTTAAAAGCTATTTTCTATATTATCTAGATTCTAAACACCACAGAAGAGCACAGAAATATTTTTTTCCCTTTCATAACATCTATTCTTGCTGTTACTTTTATATTTTATTTCCTAGAACCCCTTCTTCTTTCAGTGTTCAGCCAGCTGCTAAGAAAGCTAACAGAATGCTAGAAAAGCATTGAATGCCACAGCAAAAACCCGAATAAATTGCTTCTTCACTGCCTGTTTCTCATCTTGTGAGCACTTCCACCAACTTGAAAATAAGGAGACAAAAGCAGTGCTACACTGATGCTCTTCTTGGAATCTGCTTTTTGAACTTGCAGTGTTTTGTGTCCTGTGAGCTTCAGCTTCAGCTCAAGTCTCTCTTTGATCCTCCCTTCCCTCCATCCTCAAACCTTCAACCCAAGTCCAGCACATTTTCTGGAGGAACTGGTAGTTACCAGTAACACAGTAACATGTGCTGTGATCCTGTTCCTATACTGCATCTAGCATAGTCTGTGGAATTTCCCAGGCACAACCACTGGACACAACCTGGGGGAGACTGTAGAGGCCCTTCCGGTGCTCTACAGAGCCAGAGAAGGACTTTGAACAAGAGCCTGGAGGGGCAGAACAAGGGGGAATAGCTTCCCACTGCCAGAGGGCAGGGTTAGATGGGATATTGGGAAGAAATTCCTCCCTGTGAGAATAGTGAGGGGCTGGGATGGAATTCCCAGAGAAGCTGTAGCTGCCCCATCCCTGGAAGTGTCCAAGTTCAGGTTGGAGGGGGCTTGAAACAACCTGGGATAGTGGAAGGTGTCCCTGCCCATGGCAGGGATGGGACGGGGTGAGCTTTGAGGTCCCTTCCAACCCAAACCAATCCAGGATTCTATGGCAGGGTCAGAGCCCCTCTGGGCCAGCTCCCTGTCCAGCTGTGAGGAGATCCTGCCTTCCAGCAGCAACCCCTTCCCACACAAACCATGCTCTTGGTTCCTGGCTTTTGTTTCTTTTCCCTCTCCACATTAAGCAATACCAATCCAAAAGGATATTATGCCAATAATCATACACACTGGGAAGTTACAGCAAAATGTAACCTCTGATTATTTTCCTTATAAGAAGCTGTTTATGACACTATGAGTCCACATTAAGAGAGGATGCTTTAAGGTCTAATACTCTGCATTAGCTTAAAGAAACTAATAGAAAACCCCAACATGAGCCCACTTTCTCAGCTCATGTGAGTTACTGTCACTGCAGAGACAGCAAATACAGCCACATTTGCTAAACCAGCAGCAATTTGCCCCAGAATTGCCAGTACTTGGCCTTCAGCACAAATCCTCACCCACCCAACATCTCTAGTTGCTCACTATTAACCTACACACTCATCTCCCACACAGCAAAGGGCAGTTTTCTTTGCCCAGAGAGTAATGCCCCGGTACAGAGAAAATTTAATATATGGGGAGCGAAGAGGAAGGTTTGATTGTCCAACTCTTTAACTTCATTGGGGTTGGTCCTTAACTGCAGAGATGTGGCCAGCAGGACCAGGGCAGTGACCATCCCCCTGTCCCTGGTGAGGCCACATTGAATCCTGGGGTCAGTTCTGGGCCCCTCACAACAAGAGAGATACTGAGAGGCTGGAGTGTGTCCAGGGAAGGGAACAGAGCTGGGGAAGGGGCTGGAGCACCAGTAACAGCTGAGAGAGCTGGGGGGGCTCAGCCTGGAGAAAAGGAGCCTCAGGGGCGACCTTCTCACTCTCTGCAACTCCCTGACAGGAGGGTGGAGCCAGGTGGGTTCGGGCTCTGCTCCCAGGGAACAAGGGACAGGACAAGGGGAAATGGCCTCAAGTTATGCCAGGGGAGGTTCAGGTTGGGTATCAGGGCAATTTTCTTCACAGCTGCCCAGGGCAATGGTGGAGTCCCCATCCCTGGAGGGATTTAAAAGCTGTGGGGATGTGGCACTTGCAGACATGGATCAGTGGTGGCCTTGGCAGTGCTGGAAATGGTTAGACTTGATGGTCTCAGTGTCCCCCATCCCCTGGTGACACAGTTGTACCTCCAGGCTGTTCCACTCCTCAATTGCCAACAGCCACTTTGATAACTCAGGCAGCAGCTGTTCCACCCCACAGGAAACCATTATTTAAAATCAGGGGAAAAAAAGTAAACATAAGGACAGTCAGGAAACTGGGAAGGACACAAAGAGCTCAGATTTGGCCAGGGCACCTCAAGGATTTCACCTTCAGGGTCTGACCACTAATTACTCAGAGAAGAGGCTCCCTTGCCCACCAAAACCCAGCAGCACAACTCCCCTCCACTATGTATCACCAGTTTATCTCACCCTTCTCCTTCACAAGGAATTCAGGTGTCTTTTTCCAACTGAAATGTGCTCTATGACTGCCCATCTTGGGCGTTTCAACCTTGCCATCATTTGTGGGAGGATTCTGAAGTATTTATAATATGAATCTATTCTCTATTTGAAAGAAAAACCAACAAAACACAGGGGGGTGTGTTGGTTTTTTCTTTCTCCAATTAAGCCAAAATCCCAGCCATCTTATTTTCCTGTCTTTCTCTTACACTGCTCCCTAATCCCCCCCCTCAACTATCCATCTTCAGACTGCTCCCTAATCCCCCTCCCACTCCAACCATCCGTCTTCAGACTGCATGAAAGATAAATCATGTCCCACAATTCATGAGCAACTTCAATTACCAAATCATTGGAAATCACAAGCACACCTGCAGGGTGGATGTGGTTCTTTAAGCTTTTGTGATTTCATACTTGGCAAAGAAAAATGGCTTAGCAGTGAACTGATAGAAATTAGACATTTATCAGCATAAAGTGTTCAGATGAACAAGGCAGATACAAGGATGGAGTTCAGAGCATCACACTCAACATAGGGGTTTTTTTAATTTCATGTGAAGATTTAGGAACACCAACTAGAAAGTCCTTATTAAACAAAAAAGGTATTAAAAAATATCCTATCAAGACAAATCAAGGGCTTCATGTTTGTTGCTGCTTAAGTGTCAATAGTGTTTGTTTCTAGCACCTGTAAAATTTAGGCAGTGAGAGTGAATTAAAAGAAGCAAACTCTTTAGAAGAGATCTTTTTAGAGATCTTTAGAAGATCTCTAAACCATCAGCTTCCACATCCCACAGATAGCCCCCTGTTTTTAAGGGAACAACATCCTAGAAACTGATAGAGGCCATTAATACAATTAATGCTCTGGGACAGAATCGTAGTAGCTGGATTGTGAAAATCCTGAATACTGCACAAAACCTGTAAATAAAGGTATTTTCTGGCTAACCATGAACACTTTTTTTTTTTTTTTTTTTTTTTTTTTTTTTTTTTTTTGCTCAGCAGGGAGAGGACAGGCTTGAGGAAAGCAAAGAGAATGACTGCAATAGCTACACTCAGATTATACACCAAGATGATGTGAGACAAAGCCTTGCCTTGATACCTGCCTGGGTGTGAACATCCCCTCCCACAACACTCCTGTCTCTGGTCTCTGCACTTCCAGGAACTCATCCAGATAATGGCTTTGATGATAGGTATTAAACTGCCCACAACATCTAACCAACCCAGCAGATGGGAGAATCCAAACCACTGGAACACAGCAGCCTACTGTGAGTAAGGAGCTGCTGGCACATCCTGTGATTACAAGCAATTGCAGCAGAGATATTGTGGCAGCAAATTCAAACACATTTCTTAAGTCCAGGAGTAAAAAAAGTTAAAAAACCAAAGACAAGCCCTAAAAGAACCTTGAAAACAAATTCAAGTGGCAAGGGCGGGGGGAGAGAGGAAAATATGATTCTCCACCCTGGAAATGTTCACAGTCAGGCTGGATGAGGCTTGAAGCAACCTGGACTAGTGGAAGGCATCCCTGTCACGGGTTGGAATGAGATGAGTTTTAAGGTCCCTTCCATCCCAAACCAGTCTGAGATTCTATGAGTCTTATCATGGAGAAATTAAAACAAAAATCAAAGTAATACTCTCCCTGCCTAAGCCCAGCCACGGCTCATTAGGGTTTTTTTATTCCCTGGAGAAAAGGTTACCACATTAAAACAAAGATTATGTGCTTGTGAAGTGCCTTGGGCCCACCCTCTCCTCCATGGAATACTACAGGACTTTTGATTGGGAACTGTAGTAATACGGTAAAGAGTAATGGGTTCAAACCCTGTGAAAGTGGTGAGCCCCTGGCACAGGTTGCCCAGAGAAGCTGTGGCTGCTTCATCCCTGGAAGTGTCCAAGGCCAGGTTGGATGGGGCTTGGAGCAACTTGGGATAGTAGAAGGTGTCCCTGCCCATGGCAGGGGATGGAACGAGATGGGTTTTAAAGTCCCTTTCAACCCAAACCATTCCAGGATTCCTGGAGCAACTGCTGCAAGATCACCCTGCTCTAACTAGTATGTTCTCCCACAACCAAACAGGGTATTTCCCTGGACAAGTCTGAGCTTTAGAAGTTCTCTGCAAAGGTTGTGGATGTTCATGGAGATGTTCACAGCCAATGAATAAGAACCAGAGCCAGTTCCTTCTGAGGGACCACTTCAAATCCATCAGATGGGTACTCTCGCTTCCTGGCCATCCAGGCAAATTTGAACCTGTCATTTGGAGGTGAAGAGCTCTCTATCCCATTACCAGCCATAAAGACCATCTGGTCCCTTTACTCCCTGATTTAAAAAAATGGTGTATGCAGTACATCATCTATCAGAATTAATCCAACTCAGTTTGACGAGTGCTTTTCGGAGGAGAGGGGCAAAAAAAAAAAAAAAAAAAAAGATGAAAAGGACACAAGTAACAGGCAGTGAGGNGTAAGGATAATTCTGGGAAATAAGTCAATTGGGGAAAGATCCCAAAGCACCCCATCCGTTTTAGCTTCTGAACAAGCTTTGTCCCTTGGCAGGGGGTGAGGCGCTGGATCCCTCCATCCCACCGCCGGCGCGTGGACAAAGGGCCCTCTATTGTCCCCGGCCGCCACCCCTGGGCCGGCGGGGCCCCCCCACTATCGCGACAGAGCCCGCCCCGCCCGTACCTGAGCTGTCCATGGTGCTGCCGCCCTCGGCGCGGGGCTGCGGCTGCTGCTGCTGCTGCCGCCCGGGGCTCCGGCCCGGCCCCGGCCCCGCC